>PVJH01006644.1:0-100018 GCA_004026705.1 Nesogale talazaci
AAGAAAATTAAAAGGAGTAGAGAACAAGATAGAGCAAGTGCTGGAGTGACAGGGGCCAGAGAGGAGAGGAAATTGGAGAGAGAATGAATTTAAACCATTGCAGAAGAGGCTTGAAGCATACCAGCATGTGAGCAACATTGCCTGGAGCTCAGACATCCAGATTAGCCCACACGTCCTCTTTAGCTGACTATCTACCCAAAGTCAATCTTTTCATGCTGTCTTTCTTCTAAATCCTCTTTTCTCCTGTCTCCTCCTTCAGTTCCTTTTCCTCTACTTCCTTATGCTCTTCTCATTCTCTTTCTCTCCTTCCTTCCTTACCAACTCTATAGGTCTGCAGCTGTGGCGGCACAATGGGTTATGTCATGAGCTAACCCCAAAGTTAGCAGTTTGAAAGCACCAGCTACTCTGTCAGAGAAAGATGACACTTTCTACTCCTCCCAAAGCTTAAAGTCTTAGAGATCCACAGAGGCCACTATATAATGACCTGTAAGGTCTCTAGGAGTCAAAACGGACTTCATAGCAATGAGGTTTTATGATCTGTAGATGTCATTGATCTAAATCTTTGCAGGAATAGACAAAAGCCCTGTGGAGAAGCTGGTGAACTTAAACCACCAACCTTACAGTTAGCAACCTAAACCATGTTTTTCCATATACATTCTCAATAATAATAGGCAATTGACTGTCAGTACCTCAATCCCTCTCTGTTCCCTACTCCACATCTTGCCCCCCCAAAAAAATATTCTTCTCTTTACTAGGCCCTGTTCTTTCTCATCCATGTCAACAAGACTTTCTTAGTTCATTTCTATTCTTTTTCTCAAATCAAAGGTTTGGATACAGATAGGAACAAGATATGCCTTATAATATGATTGAGGAAAGACATAAATAAGTCTGTGTAACATGAGAGGATGATTCACATTTGTATTTGGGATTAGAGTAACCGGTCACTATCAAGTGGATTTGGAGTCCTGGCATTACTGTGTTTCTCAAAGGAGGACTTCATTCCATTGTGGTTTCAAGGCCTTGTCTGTTGGAAGCTGGTCAACAGCCCATTCTTCTAAAGTATCTCTGGATTGATTCTATCCCCAGCCTTTTCCTGAGTCTACTACTGTGCTAGTCCAAGTAGACTGGAGAACAAATTCATAAACACATATATGTATATAAGGGAGAGGGTTATATACAAGAGGAACTGTACATCAAGAAAACATTCAAGCCCATTCCAGTTTAAGGTCATAAGTCTGATTGATACTAACCCATACATCTGATACCAATCCGTAAGTCCCCTTCAGCCTCACAAAGCACATGCAGTAACATCAGGACAATCACAGACCAGTGGGTGCAGAGTCTTGTGTATTCAATGGTGGTCCCTGCCAGCCTCAGTGCTGGCAGGGACCTCTCTATGGCTTCTCAAGCATCTCAGCACTGGTAGGGATCTCTACATGACTTTTCCAGCTTCAGAAGTCTAATGCCATCAGGGAAAGTCCATGTGACTTCTCCTCTGGAAAGTCTGACTGGGAGTTAGTCTTGTGTATTATCAGCAGAACATCTCACCTCTAAGAGGGAAATATGACCATATTTCCCAGAGTTCTCATAAGAAGACCATGCCCACACAGAGGTCCCATAGGCTATTTCCAGATTGATGACTAGAGTTCACTCCAACACTCAAAATCATGAAATAGACACAAGATTACATAACTGCCACAAGTACTTAACTGAGTCGCCTAAGAACTTGTGTTAGTGCTTATCAGGTGCTCAACATCGGTTCAAGAACTTTATATTTTTAAACTTGTTCAATTTTCCCAACAATGTTATGAGACAAGCACTATGATTATCCCATTTTACTGGACAGGCAAGGGAAATAAGAGGGAATAAGTAATCTGAGTGGAGATATAAAACTTTACGTCTGGCTTAAAGAAGTCACACTTTCTGTGACTATAAGGAATGAATACCTGGTTGTCAGGAAATCAAATCAGTGTTCAATGTATGATGGAAAAGTGCTTGGTAGGGTAAGAGTGGCACATGGAGTTGTCTGGGAAGAGGGAACAAAGTCTACCTTCTGGTCAGAACCAATCCTTAGAGGGAGTGCCCTTCCTATCTCATGGTAACAAAAAGAGTGCTTCAGGTCAGCTCTCCTCTGACAGTGTCTTCCCAATGGCTGTATTCCTAGTGGAATCAATTCTGATAAATAAAGTTTCATTGATGTTTTAGACTGGGGTCTCTAGGAAATTTAAATCAGTAGCATCAAGAGAGAGAAAGAGACATTTGTATCAGAGAAATGACTCAGTCTGTGGGCCAAATCTTAATATGGAAACATCACCTGACTCATGGAGCTGTGGAGCACTGAACAAGCAGGGAGACCAACCAAGTGGGAAACAAACAGGTTGGTAGATGAAGAGACAAATGAACCCATGGTCAGTACGTCAGGCTTGTGGTTGCAGGGTTGAAAAGATCTCAAGGTTAGCAAACAGATGACAGGTTGCTAGAGTTTGACTGAGAGGACAGACAATATGGTTGACTAGTGGCTCATGGCCAAAGAGTCAGAAGCATAGGAGGGAGATGCAAGATCCACAGCTCACCAAAATCACACGAGATATCCAGTGTCTCTGTGTATATGGAATAGGCCACATACCCGAGGAAGGTCCCTTGAAATTGTATCAGAGTTAATTGTATCAGTGCATCCCAACCTAACCTACCTACAACTGATCCACCGTGTGCTGCACATCCCATTATGGAGCTGGCTGTGCCATGTCACATCCTGGGGGATGATTAGGCCTTAGCTGATAGAATCATTGGATAAATTGACTGCGTGAGACTGCTTTACCATATTGGAAGACAAGATGCTACTTTGAGGACTAAGGTGTGCCTGACCAGAACCATGACATGTTCAGTTGCGCTCATGTGAATGTGAAAGTTGAAGGTTCAATATGAAGATCCCAAGAAGAATCGGTGTGTTTGAATTGTGGTGCCGGTGCAGAATTTTGCAAGGACCATGCCCTGCCTAAAGAACAAACAAATCTATATAGCCATAATGCTCCTTCTAGACAAAGGTGGAAAGAGTTCTTCTTCCCTAGATTGGGCATGTTGCCAAGAGAGAACCGCCCCTGGAGAAGGACATCACACTGGGTAAAGTGGAAGGGCAGTGTCAAAGAGGAAAAGCCTGGGCAAGATGGATCAACAAAGCAGCTGCAACAATAAGCTCAAGCATCACAACAATTGTGAGGATGATTTGGGGCCAGGCACTGTTTCCTTTTGGTGAGCTTAGGGTCACTATCAGTTGGAACCAACTCAAAGGCAACAAGCAACAACAGCAGCAACAACAGCTGACGACAACAACAACAACTGCCAATCCGCTCTGAGTGTTGGCCCAGTTACATTGACACGAATCCAAATAAATGAAATGAGAAGCAAAATGTCCTCCTCCACAGCTCATGTGAAGGATAGCCAAAAGAAAGGACAGAAAGAAAAGACCCAGAGTGAACCTGTTGCTGCAGAGTCAATTCTAACTCATGGCAACGGGACATAAGCTGCTCCATTGCATTTTCTGTTCTTTCTTTCTCTTTTTAATAGATCATTATCGGGGCCTCGTACAAGGCCTTTCCTGGCTGCAGTATTTAAGGATCAACTCAAAGGACGACAGTTTGGTTTGGGGGTTTAATCTTTAAGAAAGAAGTTTACCAGAACTTTCTTCTATGGAGCTGTTGGGTGGATTTAAACCATCAACCAGTTAATTGCAACCTACTTGCACTGCCCGGGCTCTGAAACAGAGTCTAGAGTTACCTATGGTGACAGATGTGACTAAGCCTGCTGATGCAGGGACAGCAGAGTGCCATAGGTAGCACAGACATTTGGGAAGAGTAAGGCCTTCTCACAAGCACTAAATGAAGTCATCTATTCTGGCTCTTACACCCTCTTAACCCTACATTTGCAAAAGCAATATGAATTTGTTACAAAAGTACAAGTGATCTTTTTCTTATCATTATTTCTTATTTTCCCCACTACTGAAATCTCTTCTCTCTCTACTTCCATAAAGATTTGCACTGTATCATATTGAATATCCTTAAGAACAAATAGTTCTCATGTATTTAGACACTAGGAGAGGTACTTCAGGTACCTCTGGAGTCTAGTTATTGATGGCTATTAAGAATGATGCAGTCAAGCCCTGCTGCCTGATACAGAAATTTACCCTTTCTGATAAGGTGCCAGTAATAATTTTATTGTGTGGAAATATAATTTTCATTTTGCCAAGTCATGCAAAACTTATTGTCCTCAATTCAACTGCATGACAGAGTAGACCTACACCACAGGATTTCCCAGGATGCAATCTACTCTGAAGAATCAAGGCAGACATTGGCAAAGATAATACCAGAAAAGAATCCTTCTGGTCAACAGACACTCAAAATATGATTGAGGAAGAGCTGCCTTCTCCAAGTCAAGTCTAACTTAATGGAACGAAGTAGAGCCTACAACAATCAAGCTTTGGGGAACTTCATGTGCTGACAGAGCATGGATCAAAGTGAGAATGGACTGCTGCAGACTTCAGTTAGTAACTGAAACTTGGAAAGTATGAATCTAGGGAAAACAGAAGTAGTACAAATGAAAATAGAGCATATAAAGATCACTATTCTCGGTGCTAGTGTACTGAAATTGACTAGTATCATATGCTTTTTACCATGACAGAAATGGCATAATCAAGAGTAATGGTGTTGTGGTCATCTTCTCAAAGTAAATTTCAAAATCTACCTTGAAGTACAATGCTGTCTGTGGTAGGATAATGTCAATCCACATACATGTAAATCCAATGAATGCAGTGACGATTTAAATTTATACACCAGCAGCTAAAGTTAGTGATGAAGAAATTGAACAATTCTACCAAGGTATTCCATCTGAGATTAATCAAGCATGCAATCAAGATACATTGATACTTATTTGCAATTGAATGCAAAAAAATGGAAATGAAGAGGAAAGAACAATAAATAGAAAATAGGATTTTATTGATAGAAATGAAGCTAGGCATCACATGATAAAATTTTGTAACACTACTTGACTAATTTATGGCAAATATTTTTTTAAACCGCACAAATGACAACTATACGTATGGACTTCTACAAATGAACTATATAGAATTCAAATTGACTGAACCTGTGAGAAGGGTCATTGTCAAAGTCTACAACCAAACTAAGGCCTGACTCAAGCAGACCATCAATTACTCATCTATAAGTTCGAGTTGAAGTTGAAGAAGATGAAAATAAGTCCACTAGCTCCAAAATACAACTTTGAGGATATCACACTCAAAATTTCCAGAATATGTCAAGAATAGAAGAATCAATGCATTTGAATTGTCACCCTGAAGAAAAACAATGAAAGTATCATGGACTCCTAATAGCACAAAGTATTTTCAGTGGCCTCATGTACATGTGAAAGTTAGACATTGAAAAAGGAAGACTGTGTTAGTCTGCTTGGACTAGAGAAACAAATTCACAGACACTCATAAGTATATAAAAAAGAGACTTATATACAAGAGCAATTGAATATTGAGAAAACGTCCCAGCCTAGTCCAGATCAAGTCCCTAAGTCCAATGTTAGCCCATATATTTGTTACCGATCTATAAAGTCCTCTTCAGACTTATGAAATACAATGCAGTGACACCAAATGCAGGAGGATCACAGGATGGAAGTGTGGATCCAATGGTGTTGTACGCATTTCAGAGCTGACAGGGGTCCATCAGAGTAACTCATGAGCTAAAATCCCTGACCCTTTTAATTAGCAGCTGTGTGTTTTAAACATTATGCCACTAGAGACCATTTTCTAGTTCACAGACTTCTCCAAACAAAAAAGCAGATATGAGAGTTTGGGTCTGAAATAATGGAAAAGAAAGTTCTTAATCTGCACTGCTTGGGACTCAAAAACCTATAATAAGTAATCATATTCCCTTCAAAATGCAGGAACCGTTTGCTATAATTCATAGGGTTGGATTGACACACAGGACCAGCAAGCATTTCCTATGGTAGACTGTTAATACTGGATCCTTTATCTACATTTATTCAAATAACGGGCACCTCTGACTGCTTTTTCTTTCTATCAGAGTCATTTACATTGCCTTCAAAGTACTTTAATATGTATTATTTAAGTATCTGGAATATGTATTATTGCCTTGTATTTCAATTGTGAAAATTACCAGCCCACACAAATTTTATCAGTATGTCTCATGCTAAGTTTTATGCCCAAGGAAAAAATACAAGAAATTGTATTTCTTTCTTTTTTCTTCATCTGATATAACTTTGCTACTAAGAATAATTTTGTTTTGAAGAGATAATAAGCAACAATCAATATGCATTTTTAAGTGTGCATAACTTTCAAGAAAAAGCCATCAAACCTTTCCTAACTTTCCCTGTTCAGTAAGAACTATTCCCTGTGTATATTATCCAGGTGATTTCTGAAAGGATGCCATAAAGGAACCTGCCCCACTAATTCCATTTCTCCCGGTGACTACCTTCCATATTTTAGAACTAGATTCAACAATCATTTGACACCAGGGGAAATATCAGAACTTGTGAAATGCTCAGTGCCTTTCAATAAAAAGAAAAGATGAAATAATTTTACATAAGCAAGTTTAAGATGTCAGGAGAACAGAAATGGATCTATTTGAAATCATTTCTGCAACGAAATTTGATTTTTGTCAATGGTGCATGAAAAACAATGAAATCACCATGAAAATATTTTGCTATTATACAGTTCTTTTGACAGAGGGTCAGTCTTAGACTTTTAAAACTTAGCACCACATAATAATATTAATATGATTAGTTGAAAGATAGAAAATTTTTTCTTTGAAGAAAACTATAAATGGGAGAAATAGAAAGCAAAAACCCCACATATTAATAAGCTTGGCTTGTTTCAGTAATGTGCTCACTGGGAAATTCTGGTTATTATTTTATAATCACCATAATTTTAAAAAATTGCTGTGTAAGAGATTTCAACAGCATCTCCATCATGAAACATTCAACCATCTAAATCCCAGTCCCCAAGTCTTTAAACAAATGTACTGTGACGACGTATATTCCTTCCATCAAAAACTGCAGGAGATTTTGCTAATGCATTCTGGTAACCAGAAGATAGGTTCAAAAACCTGGGAAAGGAGATATTTCCATTTCCTTGAGAAATTCTAAAGTGGTACATTTCATCAAGGGGTCGGCTGACAGGAATGTCATCTTCACGATGTCAACTTGACATCGTCACAATACTTCCTTTGACATGTTTGCCTTCATCCTGAAAAAAAAACATGTTCTATTTTTAAATTAATTTTTGTTTTGTTTTGTTGTATGATTTTGTTTTGTTTTGCTGCATGATTTTGAATTCTAGTTTATAATATGATTGGTATGATTCCACATTTAAGCACGATTTGAACATGATATAGGTAAGTGATATGTAAGTAGCACAAATAATCAATGATAGACATATATTTAATTTTTAAATAAAACTTGTTAAATTTTAAATAAATGTCAACATGCTACTTACATGGCAAGCATGTGCAGGAAAAGGGATCAATAAAGTTTGGAGTTGTCTTTTCCATCTTAGCATTCTGAGGAGAATCCCACGTCCACCATGAAGAAGAGCATGATGTAAAGTCCACTGCAGCCCTGGGGTGGTTTCAGAGGAAGGGCGGAGAAGCGTCAGCCCAGCACATCAGACAGAGGGGGGGTGGTTTCTGGCCCCATGGACTAGTCCATGCTTGATGCGTGCCTTCCGATAGGAGGCTGCTTTGTAGGGTTGCGTGCCTGTTGAGCATTTAGCAACACTGACGGAGCTTTACAATACTTGCTCAAGCAGGACAGAGGCCTAGAGAGTCATGCGGCACAAGCTAAGGACCACCTCTGGATATGCAAGCAAGCATGACTCACAAGAGAGTGGGTGGGCAAAAGAATGGCCCTTAATGCTTCAGATTCTGAAGTGTAACTTGTTAGCTTCCCTAAAACCCCAGGAATTGTGACAGCCTCTCCCCCACTGTGTTATTCAAGGTGACTAGACAAATTCATAGACACTCATGTGTCTATAAGAAAGAGCTCTTTATTTTTTGATCAAAAGATATAGCGCCTGGGGTCATGAAGGGTTGAAAGAAAACAAGCAGCCATCTAGCTCAGAAGCAACAAAGCCCACATGGAAAAAGCACACCTGCCTGTGTAACCATGAGATGTTGAAGGAATTAGGTATCATTCATCAAAGAACTAAAAATTTCACCATTATAAATGAGGGGAGTGCAGATTGGGGACCCAAAGTCCATCAGTAGCTAAAGCGACATCCCCTTACAGAGGGGATAGGAGATGAGCCAATCAGGGTACAGTGTAGCAGCAATAAAATATGCAACGTTCCTCTACTTCTTAAATGCTTCCCCCTCCCCCACTACCGTGATCCCAATTCTACCTTACAAATCCCGCTAGACCAGGGGATATACATTGGTGCAGATAAGAGCCAGAAATATGGGATATTCAGGACAGGTGATCCTTCAGGACCAGTGGTGAGAGTGGTGAGACTGGGAGGGTGGAGGAAAGGCAGATAATAGAGGGGGTAACAATTGCAGGGATCTACATGTGACCTCCTCCCTGAGATAAGAACAGCAGGGAAGTGGGTGAAGGGATATATCAGACAGTGTATGATATGACAAAATAATGATAATTTGTAAATTATTAAGGATTCATGCGGGAGGGCAAGTTGGGAGGGATGGGAAATATGGGGAGTTGATGCCAAGGGCCTAGGTAGAGGAAGGATGTTTCGAGAATGGTGAAGGTAACAAGTGTACAAATGTGGTCTTCATACAATGGATATATGTATTGATTGTATGAACCCCCAATAAAATGATTTTAAAAATGAAAGAAAGAACTCTATATACAAAGACAATTGAATATTGAGAAAATATCCCAATCCAGTCCAGGCTACAGTCTGATATAAATATATACTTCCCTCTTCAGACTCATGAAAATATGCTATGACACCAAATGCAGAAAGATCACAGGCCAGTGGGTGGAAAGTCTTATGGATCCAGGTCATGGCATAAGGATCTCAGCACTGGCATGGATTTCCATATGACTGCTCTAATTCCAGGGCTCTAATGTAGCTCCATGTGCCTTGTCATCAAGAACACAAAGCAGACAGTGTGTGTTCCACCTTCAGTGAGCTACACATCTCCATAGCATGTGCAAATGAAGTTATCAATCAGCGACCTCGTAGCCAAACTCAACTCACCCCTTCCTTAACTCTTAATAGTCTCAAGTCAGCACCAGAAAAGGTGGCACCCTCGCCCCCCATAAAAGACTCCTAAGAAGCAATTATATTCATTTTGTAAGAGAAAAACCTATTTTAGATTTATAGGATTACATTATTTTTTAAAGAGCAGAGCAGTCTGTATCTTTTACAATGAACTTTATTATAAAGATATGCAAAGAATCATTTGTCTGTAAAATTGCCCATTGAATGGATTTTGATAACTTGACATTTCAAGAATGACATGGTCTCTAAAGAACCCAGTAAAGAGCGCAAACCTACTATCAGTGGTATTTTGTACAAGAGATGTTGCCTAGGTTCTTTGATGCAGATATCAGCAACGGGGCAGACACTTTGCTCTGTTTTCTTTTCATGAGCCAAAAGGAATCATCTCTACCCAAAGTGCAGGGGTTCACCAAGGCATCATGCTAAGCACTAACTTCTTTCGTGAAAGGAATAGAAAGAGAAGCACAATTATTAAGAGTTAAGCTTTGTCAAGATTCAATGGGTCCGTTTAGCTCAGTCAGATTGTTTTTTCTTGACTGATCATTACTAGAGTTCCCCACGTTTTGTTCTAATTCGTAGAGCTCTTTCACATCTCTATTTGTGCATTATGAGCAACAAGAGGAGATGAAACAAAGATTTTGGAATGGCCTCCCTCTTACCTCTTGTGTCTCTTCTGGTTACTCCTTCGGTGTTGGTGGTCTGATACTTTTCCTAAGGGAAGGCCATATGAACTGCAAGTGTTCTCCTTTCCCATTATAATTCTACCTGGTCCCAGTGTCCAATGCAAATATTTCTTCCTTTTAGAGTTAACTTTTTATTTCTGAGTACATGCTTCCCATTAAATAGACCGCATAGACAAATGATTTCTTTTTTAAATAAATGAAATCACCAATTGCAAGTGTGAATTATCTATGTCATCATATTTGTGCTGAATCTTCTCATTCGAGTATAAACTCCTAGAGGGACAGAATTTATCTGTTACTTTGCTTAAACTGTGGTACACACAGAAATCTTTTCATAGAAGTTCATAGCAATGGAATTATGATGAAGGAAATCTTAACTAAGGTAGCATTTTTAATTATTTCCCTAAAATAGACTACCGAGTTCAACAAATAAATCTCTCAACCTTTCAAGAAGTCCTTGAAAGATTACTTAGTTACTAATAAAGGGCCTGAAAGTTTAAGCCTACCCAAAGCAAGAAAGTCCAAGTGGTCTTAGAAAAGTCGGCAAGTGAGGACATAGTATTGGGGCAGGATGGGGTGGGGTGGAGTGGATGAACTGATACCAAGGGTTTAAATAGAAGGAAATGTCTTGAAAATGATGATGGCAACATATGTACAAATCAGTTTGATAGAATATATGTATGTATGGGTTGTGATAAGAGCTGTAAGAGCCACTGTAAAATGATTTTTTAAAAGAAATTAACATTTTATGTTTTTGCACAAAATACAGACCTCAATAAACTTCAAAAGTCACAACTATGATAAAACGTTCTACTTGAAAAATGTTAGACCAGATGTATACACAGTTCCACATCTGATCTCAGTAATTTTATTTTTATCCTATAGCGAGTCAGGCAGTAAGTAAGTTAGGCTTCACAGGACCTCTTTAAGAACCCCTCTTCTGTGCATTTGTATTGTGATAAAGGCTACAACTACATGCACACAAATGAACATGGCTGTGATCAATAAAGACTTACTTATTGACGATGACAACCCAAATAGCCCATCCAAATAGTTTCATGTCTAAGTATTGTCCTTACAGCAAGTAGAAGGGCTTCCCTCTGTGAAATAGTAAGCAGACTGATAAAAATCGATAGGTCTATTCACATTTACTTTTGGAGATGAACCTCTCAGAACCCACTTACCTAACAGCACTTTTGCATTCATGTCTGAGGGGCACACCTTCTACAAGACCCCAAGGGGCTTCCTGCAGTCCAGACTTTTGACTTGTTGACCTAAAGGGCCAACAGATTTGGAAGCACAGAAAATCCAAAATCACCGAGGATATTGGTACTCTGACCCCCAAACCAACGCAAGTCTCCAAGTATTGGACACAATTTCTTGCCATAACTTAGGTTTTTCCATTCTAGAAATGTGAATTAATATAATGAGGACAAAAACTATTTTTAAAAGAAGACTAAAGCATTGCTGTCAAGTTGATTCCAAATCCGAGTGGCTGAGATGTTTTCAATTGATATGGCTCTTCTAACCCTAATTCCTTTTGCAATGTATTATAATGCTGGACTGCATGTCTGTGCCTATAATCCTATCTTGGAGGGCATTCTAGGCTATCTTAATGGAGAGGATTTGGGGGCACAGGTCAATACCACCAGTACAGGGTCTTCTACTCTGGATAGAGACACAGTCTCAGAAATCCGTAAGGGGACTTCTGTCCTGTCCCAGCAGGTCACTATGAGTTGACATTGATTCCATGGCAGTGGGTTTGACTTTACATTATGGACCAAGTTATTTTGTTTCCTTGGGTGCATCTTTAAGGTGACTTTACCTGTGGATGTGACTTTCTTCATTCTTCATTTCCTTAATGATGCAGACAGCTAAAAGATGTAAAAAATGCCCTCAAAGCCATTCCTCAGTATCTAGCAGCTTACTAGAACCCAAAGAGAATTTGGGTAGCATATCCAAGATCTCCATCCAAAGTGGTGGAGGTCTCTGACATCAGATGAACCAAATACTTGGCAAGAAGTCTCAGGAGAGCAACACCAAGGCAAGGGGTATTGTGCCTCATTTGGCTGGAGACTGAGGACTGAGAAACAGAGCAATAGGTGGACTGGTTTCCCAGTGCAAAGGCCAAAGAACCATGTGGCCAAGAGGTTACTGAATAAGAAGAGTTTTGCTTTGGACCAGTGACTATATTCTTTTTTTTTTTTACTGTATTCTTTTTGTTTGATGATCCTGACTTGTTAACTTACTTAATAAACCTGTTAAGCTGTTAAATTCCCTAATAAACTCCCTTAATTTTGAGTATGGTCTATGAATTCTGTATGAAAATTACAATAGATTATTAAAAACAGCAGAGAAGTAGAGTACCGTGAGAGGAACAGTGGGTGTCAAACTAGGGCAAATAAATGTGGACAGTAGAAGCATGTCTGACCCCTGCTTTGTGTTCATAGAGGAACCCAAGGAACTCCAATATGCCCCCCCAGGTTGTTTCCTGCAGTGACCTAAAGGACAGGGTAGAATGGTCCCATGGGCTCTCTGCTATCTTTCAGGGGACTGGCACAACTTTCTCACACAAAACAATTGCTGGCTTCCAAGAGCTGCCCTTTCAGTTAACCAGCAAAGGCATAACCACTCTCTGGGAGCTCCTTCAAGTGTGTTAGAAACCACTGATCTGAAATGTTTTTAAAAGTTAAATTTCCTGTTCATTCTTTCTTTTTTCTTTTTTCAAATCATTTTATTAGGGGCTCATACAACTCTTCTCACAATCCATACATCCAGCCATTGTATATCTAGCACTTTTGTACATGTGTTTCCTCAAAGCCCACATGGAAGAAGCACACCAGCCTGTGTGACCATGAGGTGACTCAGGGATCAGGTATCAGGAACCAAAGAACTAAAAATTATATCTTTGTAAATGAGGAGAGAACAGACTGGGGACCCAATATCTTGTTCATTTCTCATAGTCATTAACTGAGTCCTCCGCACTTTATCATTAGATTTTTACTATACCGTGTAGGAGGACTCAAAGACCCAGTCACTTTCTTTAGTGAATGTTCTTCGTCCTCATGTAACAATATGGTTCTTGTAGATGTCAATTCATGTTAATCCTACAAAAGGAAATACTGCCACTCTTGTGCTATCCTCATAAGTGTGAGTATATTTGAGCTCATTGCTGTAGTCATTATATCCATTCATCTCATTGTAAATCTTCCTCTTTTTTGCTGAGCCTACATTTGAGAAAGCAGGATGCCCTTCCTGAAGGTTTTGTCTCTGCTGATAATGTGCCCAAATATGAGACAAAGTCTCACCATCCTCGTTTCTAAGAAACCTCCTGACTGCTTCTTTTAAGACAGATTTTTTTTGTTCTTCTGAAAGTTTTTAGTATATTTATTATTCTTATATTTTTCACCCAAACCATAATTTAAATGCATGGGTTCTTCTTTGACTTCTTTATTGGTTGTCCACCTTTTATTTGTATATGAGGTGAATGAAATATCATGGGTCCTCTGCACATTTTTGCTCATTTATATTTTAAAGAGGTATTATGCAGCAGATTTCCCAGAGCAATACATTCTTGAGTCTTGCTTCCATGGGCATTGAATGAGTATCCAAATAAAGTGAAATGCTTGGAAAATTTTAATTGCTTCTTATGATACCATGTATTAGTTCAATTGTGACATTTTTATTATTTTGAGATGCAATTCACAGGGAAGGCTGTAGTCTTTGATTTTTATAAATAAGCACCCCAAGCCCTAATACCTTCTAGTAAACAATGTGCCATTTGTGAATTGCAGATTGTTATTAAATCATCTTTCAATCCTGACACCATGTTCTTCCTCACCTAGTCCAGCTTCTCACAATTGCTTTCAGATCGAGTAAGTAAGGTGGAAGGATATGGCTCTGATACTTTTTTAAAATAACTGAAACCACTTAGTATCCTCTTGTTTTGTTTCAAAGGTTGTCTATAAACATGAGTGCAATTAATTTTTCCAGAATTCCCATTCATCACAATGGTATCCATAGCCTGTTATGATTGTCAGAATTGAGTACCTTTGTATTGTCAAAAGTCTTTTGACAATACAAAGGTATTCAATTATATATATATATAATTTATATGAATATAAGGATATATGTATATATCTTTCTGGTGTTCTCGGATTTCAGCCAAGATAGATTTGATCTCACCAAATATAAACCTGCTCCATGTCTTCTTCTGAATCAAACTTGAATTTGTTAGTTCTTTTTTGATATATGGTTACAAAAATTTTTAAACTATGCTATCTATCTTGACATGCTTTATTTTTAATACATGAAAAACTTAATATTTGACTTAATTTGCTTCACTACAACACTTTAAAAAGAAAAATCAAATAGTTATCCATTTAAGAGCAACATTGGTTCTCTCAATCCTGCCTCATAGATACACAGCCTTCTACTTGTAGATTTTAAGGGAAAGGATGCAGGTATCAAGCCCTATATTTTACAGAACAAAGCATCCAGATCGTTTTCTGTGGCCAAGAGGAATCGAAGGAATTCATTATAATCACAGAAAAATGATCAATGTGCTTTATTTTGTAATTTAATTATTTGGAAGATGTAATTTCTCAGGAAAATTCATAGTCATCCTGAATATTTGTTTGTAGGATCCATCATGATGTTTTACTTCTACAGTTTAAATTCAATGTTTGGTGGGCATTTCTTCCACCATAGACCCTTTCTGCTCAACCATTCAATTGATTAATTCCTTTGCAATTGGTTAAGAACTTTGGGGTAATCAAATCCAATGGATGTTATAACTGATTCATATGTTGGTCACTCTCTACAGATTCTCTATCTTCCCTCAGTAAGGCCACAGCATGCTTTGCACAATATCATGAATTTCCAAATGAGGAGAAAGCTCCTATCCATAGTATGTGCATTATTAGTGATGCAGTTGTTTGGTCATCAATTGCCATTTAATGACCAAGATTCACCATTGTTCAAAGTATACATCTGATATTTTGTCTCAGCATGCATCTCTGGCCATTGATAATTAACCTGAAGGTAAGGAGCTAGTCATTTTCTTAATACAACAGGCACCTCTTTCAAAGTTGGGGCTCTTCCTGTTTTAATAATCAAAAGGAAAAGACCTTTGGTGCTTAATATTTAAACAAAATGTTTAATATTTACACAGTAAAGTTCTTCTTCTGATATTAAACCAGCATTAAAGCAGGGCTGGAAATTGGTTTATAATCTCTGACACCAGGCCTGGAACCCTGTAGTGTAGTAAACAATGTCACTTCTCAGATGGGCACCACCTGCAATGGGTTCAGAAATGTCAACTGTAATTAAACATTTTATTTCAAGGATAATTCATAGGTTATGTACATGAAGGAGTGCTTTCCGCCATGAGAAATTTCAAAGTACTGTGCTGTGTAAATAAGAAGCAGGTCTTTTTTATTGCATGTTTTTTAAAAAGCACATGCAAACTGCCTGAGACCTAGTTAATATTACTCTTAAACATATGCTTCATATTTTGTAGAGATTATTAAAGTTAGTTTCATGAAGCTTGACTGGTGATGATACATTTTGACTGATGATTCTTTCTTGCTACAAGAAAGAATACTGTAGAAAATAAAATGACTTACTCCAAGCAAACATGGCAACCTAATGGCAAAGTTGCAGTTGGCTCTCAACAGCCCATTTCTCCTTTGGGGTGTCAGCTGTTTTAGCTTCTGACTTCAATGCAAAGCTGAAAAATGCCTGATCATTTTCAAAGGATTACATGTGACTCAAAAGATGTGGGTGCTTTTACTACCTCTAGCTAGCTATGCTTATCATCCTAAGGGAAACTGACAATCTTACCATTCCATTAAGAGGTGCATGGCTGCATTTGTGTGTGTTTGTGTGTGTGTGTGTGAAGTGTGGATGAAAACAAAGGGAGCAAGTCTCAGTCTTTCTGTGTGTAGAAATGAACTTACTGTCTCTTAGTAGCTAATAGTAAAAAACAAGCCCACTTCCACAAAGAGTCGAAATATACTGCTCGTGGGCCTTCCATCTTCACACTAACATCTTTTTTTTTAATAGAGTTTACAGGGAGAAAAAAGCAAACAAAAAATAGACTCTATAGGGAAAGATCTTCAGATTATTAAAATGTTGAGATAAAAGTAACATGCTTTGTACTTTTGAGAAGGTCCACCATAATGAATATTTTTCCTTTCTAATTATTTAATATAGAAAGGCAACAAAGCCATTGTTGGATTACCTCTTCTGCCCACTGGGACTTGTGCCCTTGGCAGAATATGGTTAGGCAGACCCTCATCTCACCCTGTGAGCCAGGCAGTGCAGGCCAGCTGTTGTATCAGTCTCTCATAGACTCGCTATCTTCAGATTTTAGTCAGGAGCTTTATTCCATCTTTCACATACCAAAGAAAAGGCCTTATATACAGATAGAATTGCTTGCACAAGGTGGAGGAGGGACTTTTAGCGGTGAGTGGCAAGTACTGTCTTAACCTAGTGGGTTCTCTGGGAGAGGTGTGCTCGGGGTGAATGGAGCCAATGACAGTGTGGCACTGTTTGATAAATAGGATGCAAGTTCTTTGCCACTTGTGAAAATGTTTCTGTTAATGCAAAAACAACAGAAATAAATTCTTCTAAGTCACTATTTCAAGATGCATGTGATACTCTATGAATATTTGTAAGGGGAGTTAATATTTGGTTTCCTTAATCAATAATATTCTCTTTTAGTAATGGTATTGCTCTAATTGGTATATAAAAACATGGGAGAATGAAGTGATGCATTAAGAGAAAGGTTGTAAATCATATGTATAGTTATTTAAATTATATTGAAATGAAAAGCTGATGTATAGGATAAAAATGCTCCAAAGAACTATGACAATAATGTGCAAAGATGGTGGAAATATGGGTATGAGTTTTCTCATTTCCCAAATCTTTCCTAATGTCATTTTATGACTTTATCTATTAAAAGTTTATGTCTAGTAAGAAGCAAACCATCTTGGGGACTTAGAAAGCTCACAGTACACCAGTTCACTGACTCACATTAGAGAAGTGGTGAGAAGAAATTTGGTGAACCCTTGGAGGAGAAACAATTTGAATCTCTTTGTCCTAAGTATCCCACAAGAAGAGAAGATGCTACAAGAAGAGGATGGGGGGCGGGTGGAATGGAGAGAGAGAGAGAGAGAGAGAGAGAGAGAGAGAGAGAGAGAGAGAGAGAATACCATAGCAGAGTGACTTACTGGACCATAAGATTCTGTCAAGCTAATTTCTAAGCCTAAGCTTTAGAGATTTCTTTCATCTCCCTGTTAAAAATGTGACTGCCCCAGTGAAAAGATACATGGAAGACAAGCTTTTTCAATTCCAGCCAAGTCCAATCCCAGTTAGGATAGCTGTAGCTTTGCTGATGTCTGAAGCTATGCCAAAAGAGGATTGTAGCACAGACAATATTCCCATTAAGTTAAACCAGACAAAAATGTTAAATTTATAAAGAATGTTTGTAACCTCCACTTACTGTTTTCTAAGAAAACAGTATCATCCCATCCAATGGAATATTTAACTGGAATTAAGAAAAGTGAAACTATGTGTCTGGGATCATAAGAAGCTTGTGGGTGGTGCAAATGTTTAATGAACTCAGCTACTATCCAAAAAGTTGGCAGTTTGAGGCTACCCAGAAGTTCCTTAGAAGAAAGGCCTGGCAAGCTACAGCTGAAAAATCAGCCATTAAAAATCCCATGCAACACAGTTCTCCTGTGACACACAGGGGCTCACCATGGGCTAGAATCAACTCAACATCAACTCTTTGGATGAGCTCGCATATCTAGATAAGTGACAGAACTGGTAAGGTAGGACAAGTGATTAATTTGATTTTACAACCAACACCTTTTTTACAAGCTCAATAAATCTCTCTTGTCTCAATCAGTCAGTTAACTTTTGGTGACTGTCTCTCCCATGACTTAAAGCTCATTCTCCCTTCCACCCAGACTTGATGACCAGATTGCATCCTCCAACCACAATCTCCACTCTGAAAAACAAAACAAAACAGTGATTACAAAGAATCTAGAGAAGTTCAGGGTTTAGCTTGAGCCTTTGCATAAAATGGAGAAGGAGGTGGTCATCATATGGAAAAGTAAGTGAATAAACAATTTTTTTCTCTCCTCCTCTCCTTTGCCTACTGAGAGAGAAAGGCCTTGAGAAGAAGAATCTTAAAGCACCATACCTGATCAAATAAGAATTCATTTAGAACAAATACAATATTAAAAGCTGTTTCTTTAGCACAAAATTAATTGATTAACTTTTCCCTCTACAAATATATTATTCAAACTTTTGCACTGCACAAACTCTCCAACAAAATGAATGGTTTTGTTTTGGAAATTAATTTATATATTACAAAAATTACATTTTCTACCAAGATCTCAGATACTCAGATTAAATATTAACCAAAAGCTGTCTTCTGCTTAAATAGAATTTAGCCTTTGAAGTGTTTTTATTAATCTCTTCTGATGTAGGTGCTTGAAATTCTATGAAAGTGCTGCTGCTACCCGTTCTGTGCATCACTTACTGTAATTTATTTTCAGAACATAATTCTATTTATAAATGAAAATCCTATTAAAAGAAGACAAGAAAAATTAGTCCTAGACTTTGCATTGGTAGAGTAGAAACAAAATGAGCGGCCTAACCTGAAGTGACATTTACAAATTACCTGTTAATTTAAACCGGGTTGAGGGATGACAGAGTTTAGTCAGACTGACAGGAAGTACCGGAGGAATGACAGTTGGGTCTGGAGTGGTCATAAAGCTCTTACTGCTGCCACATTTATCTGTGTTCCTCTACTGCCTCAACACCTCCCCAAAAGCTTCCTGCCTAGTAAATAATAAATTTGTAAAAATATTTACATTTTTGGCAGACTGGTGAATAAAGGTTTTGCACAGCCAGAGGCTCTCCGGCTTTGTTGAAGGAGAGGGGATCGCTTATTAAAAATGGCTTCTGGCTTTAGTCGCATGAATAAACATGCTCTACTTCTACCCACCTCTAAATGTTTAGGAGCACTAGGACCCAACAAGGTTACCCCCAGCTGAATAGGTAGGTAGGCTAATGCACCTATCAGTGTAGCATCCTCCTTAGACAGCCCTCCTACCCTTCACCTCAATGATCCCAAGAACCAGTCATCAAAAGGGCTGGTGTTTGCATTGCTTCCAGAGTTTTAAAATGTAACCACCCAAATTATTTCATACATAAATCCATAAAACAATAACATTAAGAGGGAAGCCTAAGAAGGGGAAGAATTAGTTGAGACTTTTGTTTTTGAGTCTAATTTAAATTAGCATCAAAATAAAATATTGATAAGTATCAAATATATTTAAACAGATTCCGGTTGTCATTGTTCTTATTCTTAGTTGTTTTCAAGACGATGGCAATTCATAATGACTTTATCCTTTTAGAGTTAAGTAATTAAAAGATATTTGCAAGTCTCCATACTATAGACTGCCTACAAGGTACTATTCTTTCCTGTCTGGTAGGCTTATTCCCAGCAGCACTAGATATGTATTTGACTAGAAGAGAAAAGCACACACACGCACACAATAGACACCTAACATTCAATGATGCACAGAGAATATACACAGAAGCTTGGTCTTTCATTTACAAAAACCTCTTCTCGTCTTTAGAGACAAAATCATGTGTTTAAAAGTCAGAGTCCATCTTTACATACATAGTCCAAATTAAGAATAAGCACATTAAAATAAAAAAGAGAACAGTGATAAATGAATACATTTACATAAAATAAAAACAAAGAAGGTTTGCCTGCATTCTTATATTAAGGACAATAGACTGATCTTCCTGTTTTCTTTCTCTACATCCTGGGGTAAGGTTTCTGCTCTCTTTCACCTTCCTAAAGTGGTTTTCTCCAACTGAAAGCTCAGCAAATTTCATGTGTAATGTCCCCCTCTTTCTTCATGTTTACTTACTCTGGAAACCTATTGACCGTGCAGGGATAAATTCTGTAACACAAAAGTAATTGCTGAGAATTATTCACACCCTGATTCTCAGAATCTCCACAGAACATTCAGTAACTATTATGGGTAGATAAATTATTGGGTTTCAGACTATCTTTCTGAACAAATGTTTCTTTATAATTATGGGGAGGCTGTTTACCAGAAACTATGAACCATTAGGTAATTGTTTTTAGGAAAGGCGTGATATTTTGAAATTTTGATCCACTATTCCTAGTTTGGGATTATTTATTAGGTGGTAGGAAGGATAATTCAGGCCCTGAACAGAGGGTAATAGTTAAAATCCTATGAATAAATAGCAATTATCAATGTGAAGCTAGTTATGAAAAAATTCAAAGATCAAATCCATAAAAAAGCTGCCCAGGACATTCAGATGAAGAGAATTTGCTTCAAAAATGAGCCAATGAAATAAGAGCACCTTATTCCAGCATCTTTCCAAGCAGCTCCTTAGCTCAGTGGTAGGCGGGTTTGTCCTGTTCTAAAATACTCCCCATAAAAATGCTATGACTCAAAGGAAGTCATCGAATGGGAACATGAAATTAAAAACAAACTCCAGCAAGGAAAACCAAGGGAAATCATTCAATGCTTTCTCTTTCTTTCCTTCCAGAAAAGTGTATAGGATGCTTCTTAAAGGCATTTACTACTTTTAAAAGAAGGAGAAGATTGCAGTAGCCCTCTGGAACACATACAGAAACTTTTTTTAACTAAATGCTGTTTCTATGTCTTTCTTCTATGTCTATGTTTTGCGATAAATTATAAATTATCTGTGTCTTAGACTCCTCTGTCACATTTCTGTCAAGAAGCATATGCCTCTTTGGACAATCCCAGTTATTTCTGCAAGATTTATGAAATGTTCCCTTGCTCCAAGATTGATATCCACGTCCTTATCCACTATATCAAGGGCATATGATAATGATAGCAATCAATGTTATTTTAACACTACACAAAGGCCAGAGTGTCAAGGCCATCACTTTATTAGACAACAGGACTATTGATTATTAACTAGAGAACGGCTCAAATCGAAATACCTATACGATCTTCCCACACCAAAAAATCATCACTAGGCTAGCAGATTCCACAATATGTTGAGCATTAAGAAAACCTTCTCCAACCCAAACAGAGGCAATGAGAAGGTTATTTTACAATGTATGATTTCTCCTCCGTGTTCCTTGATTCTCCCTCTTGAAATTAGAATAACATTAAATTGCGATATCATTTAACTTCTGACTTTACAATTCAGTGGTCCATTAGAAACGGAGAGAGGGACTGGGAAAAACTGTGAGAGTCGGAGTAAGATAGAGTGGAGAGAAACAAAGGAAGAGGTTATGGGTGTAAAAGGAAATCTTAGAAATGATCTCTTCTCTACCTTCCATAATTTTCTTCATTTGTCCCCTCTCCCCCCAAAGTAGATGTCCCCAAACACCACAAGGCTACAGGAACCCACATAGTTCCTCTCTGTGTCAGGAGTTGTGTATCACTGTTTAGCTGGTCCCGAAAGATGTTTGCAGGCAAATTTGTCAGATGCCATTATCTTTACCTTGAGCTATGGAATTTGTATCCTCAAATCCAGTAAATTAAATGTATACTTTCTATGCAAGTGTTCAAAAAGCTTCTCTATCCTAGTATCATATACTCACATCTATTTGGACCAGGCTTCCTAATCATCATAATTCCCCCCTCCCCCTTGACCAGCCCTTTAGGTGCACACACTAAGAAAAAGAGAGTGGGTTAAGTAGTGAGCGTGGAGACAAAGGAAGGGTGGAGGGAATGGTGGAGAGGGGGAGCTGATTACAAGGTTCTTCACATAACCTCCTATCTGGAGGACAGCCAGAGAAGGAGTGGGCTAGGGGAGACATCCGGAAGTGTAGGATCTGACAAAAGAATAATTACTTATGGAATATCAAGGGTTGATGGGGAAGAGAGGACCATGGTGGAAGGAGAGGGGATGAAAAGCTGATGTCAAGAGCCCAGGTGGATAAGCAGATGGTCTGAGAAGAATGATGGCAGCGGGCAGGTGAAGGTGCTTGGCATAATATATGTATGTATGGATTGTGATAAGCGATGTAAGAGGCCCTAATAAAATGTGTTTTTTCTTTAAAAAAAAGAGGGCATTGAGAAAAATGGGCCATTCAAAACTGTGATTGGAGCACTTGTTAATGGAGCTCTAACAACTCATCCTAAGTAAAGCAAATGGTAAGAGGCATGTGGAAAACTGATTAGTGAGGACCAAAGCAGACAGTTATTGCCCAGAGGTAGAAAGTCCACTAATCTTCCTGTTAAATCTCTGTTTTCATTTCCTTCTCAACTAACCCCACTGTGGGCCAAATTCATCACCTGTCTTAAACCTCTAACTGCTACTGAAATCTCAGAAGTGAGGAGAACAGTGAATGGAATCCCATTTAATTTATCCCACCCCCTATTCATAGTCCTTCATGCATTCTGCAAGATCATTTGGTAATCATGACCCCTTTCCACTTGCCCTACATTTTTTTTTGTTTACCGGAAGCAGCCGTAGGGATCCCCCGGCATGATTCTGAAGCCATCACTGGTAGTCTTTAGGAAAGGAAATAAGACAGGCTGCAGAAGGCTGTTCGAGCACACGAAGAAGAAAATCTAAGAGTAAGTGCTGTGTGCGGACATGATGAAAGCCATCCATATCACGAGAGTAAAACTTCAGCCATCAACTACTGATTATCCTCGGTGGATATGACAGACGTTCTGTATGCAAGGGAGAGACCCTAAAAATGCATGCTTTAAAAAAGATCATCATAGCTAGAGCAATTACATAAAATAGCACACCGTGATAACGCAAATAATGCAATAAGCATTATGAATCTGAATTTCCATATATGACGAACTCTGTGGTCACTCCAATACCATCTCATTTCCTCTTGGTAACGGGCAGTTCTGTATCGCCCGCCGATGTAGACTGTTCTCTCAGAGATCTCAAGAGGGAGAAGTGGAGCGGATCGTTATCCAGTACACGGTAACGGAGGAGTAAGCACGAGGGTTCGCTAGGCACGGATCGAGAAATCCAGTCTGTACTCACTTTATGGAGAGAGACCTTTATGAGTCAATCTTGAACTGTCAGGTGCACAAATTGGGCTGGGAAAACCAGCAATGGTTCCATGAGCGTGGTCTAGTCCTTACTTCCCCAATCCCTCCCCCGATCCGTGAGTGCTGTGGGTGTTAACTCTCTTTCCGTAGAGTCACCAACTTCCTTCATTTAAAATTTCTACCTCAGGGCACAATCCCTTCCCTTTCCTTCCCTTAATTAATCTGTTTTCATTTGATACCATTTCCCACATCATCTATCCACTTGTGCTCTGGCTACTTAGTAACTTATCGATACTTTGTTCCTTTAATTACTGAAGATGGGCAAGTTCGGGATTTATCTTTCACACATATAAACTTGACAACTAAATGATAGGAAAAGAAACTACTTCTTGCCCTCAAATTCCAAAGAGCTTCCTTAGACACATCATCCTTCCATGAGCTAGCGCTCCATTGTATCTGCCCGCACATTTGATTTCCCTTCCTCTCTCTCCACACTACAGCTGGGACTGCATTTGGTTTTTGTAAGAAATATGCAGAGGTCCTCTGTCTTCTCTTTGGAAGGTCTCTAAAAAATGATAAAATTTTTTTCCAAATTAAGTTTATTTTTAAAAATCTAAATAACGTGCTCCCAAATGACAGGATAGAATTTGATTGAAAACGGACAGATAAGGATTGAAGCAAAGAAGATAGCTTTGCCCAGAAAAAGAAAATGATGTAAGCAGAGCAATTGCACTCTGCACGCAGGTCATCGCCAGTAGAATCGTTCCACGGCAAGTGACAACAGCACAGAGCTTCCCTCCGAGTCGCAAGCTTTCACTCGCGAAGCCAACATAATGGTCCAACTTCACCAACTGAAGTGGATTTTTGCTTTTACCCCCGAAAAGGGAAACTTTTGTTCAGCATTTATAAGAGTGACACTGCCAGCCTCCTTCTGTGGGGACAACACTCAGCATCTGGGCATGCAACCAGTAGTTTTGAACTTCTATAGTTTGTGTTATTTTAGGTCTTATGTTTCCTTCTTCTTCTTCTTTTTCTCCTTCTTCTCCTTCTCTTTCTTCTTGTATAGTCCGTATGCCTTCTTTGGGAGATGATTTTGGAGTCTTCGAAAGCTCAATAAATTTCCATATAAATTAATAACAATTGTATTTAGCTTTACATCAATTCAGTTTATGAAAAGTTTCATCAGATTGCTCTATGTCTAAGTAGTGAGAACAAATCTATGTATCAATATTTCTCTATATGTAGCTATCTATGTATGTGGGAACATTTATATATATGTAGATATAAATGCTAGAGGCCTTCAAGGAGCACCTGAAAAAACTGAATTGAAGATAATCAAATTTTCCCCACAGTTTTCTAAAAAGTTTTGGAAGCCCTCTTATGTGCATGTGTGTGGTTTGTTTATACAACATGCACATAAATATAGAGATTTCTAATAGAAACATAGACAGGAATATAATAAATCCATGGTATAAAGAGATATCAATGTTATCACTTCATTCCACAATCCATTCATTTCTTATTTTGATCACCACTCACCTACTATCTTCAAATAACCACTATATATGATGCACTTCTCTATATTCTGAGAGTCCAACAATAGCCAGAGAGTTCTTTCTTTTGTGCTTTAAGACTTCTAAGTCTTTCAAAATCTATGTGTCTCTCATTGATTATCAGGTTTTGGAATAAAATTCTTGGGTTCTAGTCAAGACCATTTAGATAGTATGTGGCTATGAGCATGATCCTCAACATTGATCCCCCTGGGCCACGCATTGCCTTGGATGCCCCCCGTGCCTTGTTCTGGGATATGTAGATCATGTAAGTCGTTCCTCTTAAGCTATCTTCAAGCTAGAACAAACCCTTTCTTGAGTCAGACAATGGTATGCCAATGTAACAATAATTCAAGGAACAATGACCACATTATCCTGCAGTTTCTTCAGGAATACAAACCACAGTGAATTAGAAATGAGGATTGCTTTATATATTTTGAAATAATAAGATACAGATTAAAAACAAAAGAACAACAAAATCTTCTGACAATTGTGGTCTTAGATATTTGTTCAAACTAGTTGAAAACATATGCTTTCATAACAACCTGATCATGAATATTTCTAGCACTTTGATCCATAATTGTAAGAATTGGAAGTGACTAAAATGTTTTACATGTGAATGGATAAACAACCTGTGGTACAGCCATAAAGTGAAGCAACAATCTTCCACTATAAGGAGAAATGATTATATCACACCATGAAAAAAATATGGAGGAAACTTAAATGTATATTGCTAAGTGAAAGAAATTTGTCTGGGAAAAGTTCTATAATTCCTACCATACAATATTTTGTAAAAATCCAACTATCAGTCAAAAAGAAGACTGGTGGTTGCCACAGCCATGGAGGAAAAGGGAAAGGGAAGACTAAGTGAAAAACAGAGAGTTATTAGGGATAATAAACACTTCTGCATGATACTGGATGGGTGGAACACAAAATTATGCACTTGTCCAAGCCTGTGCTTGTTAGCTGTCCTCAAATTAGCTTGATTCATGGCAACTTATGTAATACATTGAACTGTTACATAGGGCTTTCTTGCCTGTAATCTTTTTTAAAAAATAATTTTATTGGGGACTCATACAACTCCTACTAAAATTCATATATACATCCACTCTATGCCAAGTATATTTGTACATTTGCTGTCATTATCATTCTCTAAATATTTACTTTCTACTTAAGCCCTTGGTATCAGCTCCTCATTTCTCCCTCCCTCCCCGCTCCCCTCTCCCTCATGAACACTAGATAATTTATAAATTATTATTATTATTTTGTCATATTTTACACTGTCCAATGTTTCTCAACCCCTTCCCTGTTGTCCATATCCCAGGAAGGAGGTTATATGTGAAACCTTATAATCAGTTCCCCCTTTCTACTCCACCTTCCCTCCACTCTTCCAGTATTGCCACTCTCACCACTGGTGCTGAAGGAATCGTCTGTTCTTGAGTCCCTTTCTTTCTGGTTCCTATCTGTACCAGTGTACATCCTCTGTTCTAACTGGATTTGTAAGGTAGAATTGGAATCATGATAGTGGGGGAGGGGGAGAAGCATTGAAGAACTAGAGGAAAGTTGTATGTTTCATGATTGCTACACTGCACCCTGACTGAATCATCTCCTCCCCACAACCCTTCTGTAAGGGGATGTCCCATTACCTACAGATGCTCTTTGGGTCAACAATCTGTACTCCCCCTCATTTACAATGATATATTTTTCAGTTCTTTAATGCCTTTTACCTGTTCCCTTCAATACCTAATGATCACTAAGGCTGGTGTGCTTCTTCCATGTGGACTCTGTTGCTTCGGGGCTAGATAGCCCCTTGTTTACCTTCAAACATTTAAGACCTGGAAGCTTTATCTTTTGATAGCCAGGCAACATTAGCTTTCTTCACCACTTTTATTTATGCACACATTTGTCTTCAGCAATCATATCAGGATGGGGAGCACACAATGATATGATTTTTTTTCTTCTTTGATACCTTCAACCCCTTGTGGTCACACAGGCTTGTGTGTTTTTTCCTTATGGGCTTCATTGTTTCTGAGGTAGATGACTGTTTGTTTACTTTCATGCCTTTAAGACCTGAGATGCTATATCTTTTGATAGCCGGGCACCATCAGCTTTCTTCACCACATTTTCTTATGCACACATTTGACTTCAGCAGTCCTGCCAGGAAGGTGATCATCATGGAGTGCCAATTTAATAGAAGAAATTGTTCTTACATTGAGGAAGCACTTGAGTGGAGACCCAATGTCCATCTGCTGCCTTAATACTAACCCTACAAATTTATGCACAAATATCTCTTTCCCCCATCAACAATATAAATTTATCTACCTATGGACATGCCTGTATTTAGACTTCTATAAACGCCCTTTGCCTCCTATTTTTTTCCTTTATTTCCTTTTACTTTCCTCTTTTCACACAATCATGCTCAGGCTTCATTTGGATTTTAATAGTTTCTCTCGGTTCCATTACCCTTAATCAACCCCTTCCAGGTTTCTCACACCCTCCTTTCCACTGATTTTGGATCACATGCTGTTCCCTTGTCCCTGGGTTGGTCAACACCACCTTGGGTGTGATCTTAAGAAAGAAGTTTGCTAAGATTTTTTGCAACAGAAGCCCTGGGCGGGCTCAACATCAACCTTTAGCAGGTGATCACAGACAACTTTCAAAGTTCCCATGTGATGTACCCCCAAGCCAATGTCAATATAGAACAACCCCATATGAAGGCGTAGGACCACCTCACAAGATTTTCTTGGCTGTCATCTCTCTGGTGGAAGATTTCTAAGTCTCTCACCGTTGCACTATGTGGGGTCCTTTCAAAACCCATAGGTTTGCATGATAAAAGGCTTTTAGCTTCTTGTAGGCTATAGATTTTTGCTAGTAATAATGCATCAATATCAGTCCACCAATGTTTCATAATGATGCACAATTACAAGTTGTTAATAGGACAGTTAGATTGCAGAAGGTAAAATGGTTTTGTGTGAACCCTTCATATTTTCTGCACAATTTTTCTGTAGCTATAAAATTGCTTTAAGAAATAAAATGCATTAGAACAAGCAAAAAATGTCACTGCTCTATTCTCTATATCAAAATCTTGCCTCGAGTCAGATGGAGTATGCAAATGCCAAGGAGGGAATTAGAAAACAATTTTGTGAAGTAAGTAAGAGTCAAACATGACTGTCCCTATAAATAAATGAAGCACTGGAAGCTCAAAGATATTGAACAGTTTGTTCAATATTCCACCAGAGCCCCAAACACATCAACTTAAGGAGTTGGTCCCTTTAGCATGAGGAATATGGTCATAGAAATAATGGCTACAGAGCACACACTTTGTGTGGATGCCCACCTCATCAGAACTCAAGATCTAAAACTTCTTGCATTTATCAATGACTGTGATCGAGAAGTTTGTATATTGTTGTTTGGCCAAATGGGATGCATGATTCCCCATGTTACTCTTTTGCGATATAAACTTAATGTTAGAAAATTCCTCAAGGCCCTCTTCTGCACTGGTTTATCATCTCAACTCCACGTCCCCAACTCCATGTTGCCATCCATGAAAGACTTTGACCTCAAGCTGTATACCAACCCTCCCTCTCCCCTTCTTTGTGTTGTATGCAACAATTAAATTATGATGCATACTTGTATTTTAATGCTATATTTATAACTGTACATATGCCCAAAGGCTTAGTAAGAGTTACATTTTTTATATCTTGAAAAAATTACATATTCAAACATCAATTTCTGAAAAGCAAGAAAATTCCTTTAGTAGGCTGCCTCTTTCTGCAACATTTTCCCTAGGCAGCTTTATGAAGAATTAGGTCAATTTGAAAAGTTGCTATTTTTCTCTTTTAGAAAGATTCTGGTGGCTCGATTAGCTGTTTATTGCATACATTGTACATAGATGACAGTGTATTTCAACTCAGTATTTCAAGTCCATGACCATTTGACTGTATCCTGTGTTATGGAATATGAAAATGAATGAGTCAGCACCCTCAGAAAGGTGTAAAGTAGAACAAATAGTTAGATATGAATATGTGGCTGTTATGGGCCATCAAATCAATCCTAGTTCACAGCAATCCTACAGAAGAGAGTAGAACCACTCCATAGTGTTTCCTAGGCTGACATCTGTCTATGGGCAGGATTGCAGTTCTCTTCTCCTAGGGAGTGACTGGTGGATCTTTGGATTAGCAGCTGATCCCTTAATTATTCCATCATCAATGTTCCCTACAAAATAAAATTATAAATGTTGTATTAGACTTACATAGAGATGTACAGCAAACTATGTGAAAGACATATCTGACCTCGTTTAGCATCCCTATTGCTTCAGGTAATGGGTCAGGCATGCCTCTACTCTCCATCATTATTTAATCTCTTCTGACCCCAAGAATACTTCCATTGGCATCTACATATATTCTGAACTTAAAAATCCATTGCAGCGAATATAAGTATCACAGAAAATACTCAAAATTAAAGGGGCTTGTCGAAGAGAGGAGCTCACAGGTTACCACAAAGCCGGATCAGAAAACATGAAGGATACCGTGGTTGGTCCACACCAATATGGCTCCATAGGCAACAAACCATTCTCTCTTTAGTCCTCCGCCTCTCTGTCACATGGACTCTTCACTTCGGCCTCTGTGCACCAGGAAGCCAGCAGGCAGCACTGTCTCATGGCCCCACAGTCTCCAGGCTGCTCTGTCTCCTTGCCCTCTGGTGCTTCCCATCTTGGTCTCCACCACTTCATACTGAACATGCTCCACTTACAATTATCTTGATATCTCTTTCTCTTTATCTCCTCCTGCTCAAAGATACCTCATCCTTCTGGGTAGAAGAGTGGTACCTAAGAGTGACCAGGCCATTCTTAATGCTGCACATAGCCTATTTGCATAGTCCCACCAAATTATGTGGTGGCAGGTAGACACATGGGTAGAAGAGCCTTATTAAGAAATTTGCTTTACTATGATTGCTATTGAGGTTAAATTCAAGAAATATTTTATTATATCTGACATTGGTGGGGAGAGAGTCATCAAGGAAGAAAGCTGAGAAAAGGGAAAGATATTTGAGCTGCATCTCCAAGAATATGTATGGAATAGAAAGGGGAAACCAGTCTCAGAGATCTACATGTGACGTCCTCTCTGGGGTATGGACAACAGGGAAGTGAAGGAAGGGACACATTGGACAGTGTATGTAATGAAAAAGTAATAACAATTTGTAAATTATTAAGGGTTCATGGGCGACGGGGAGGAGGTAGCGAAGAGAAATATGGGGAGCAGGTACTGGGGACCTAAGTGGAAGGAGGATGTTTTGAGAGTGATGATAGCAACAACTGTGCATATGTGGCCTGGATACAATTGATGCATGTATGAATCGTGACGGAAGTTGTATAAGTCCCCAATAAAATGATTTATCATAAAAAAGGGGGAAAGAGGAGCTTATACCATGGGCTCAAGTAGAAAATATTTGGAAATGAAGATGACAACATGTGTACAAATATGCTTGATACAAATGATGTATTAAAAGTTATAATAGCTGTAAGAGCACCAATAAAATCATTGAAAAAATTAAAAACTCAATAGAAAAGAAAAAAAGAATATGTATGAGCTTTGCAGCAGAACAAAAAGAAGCAGATAGCTTCTAGGAAGGAACAAAAAACTGACATAAACCACGATCCTGAAATTCCAAACCCAGGAGACTCACACAAGAACCTTAGAACATGACAAGAGACAATGAGGCAAAAATAAGGCTGAGCAAAGCTTTTGAAGGATTCATGTTTCACACAAAGGACCTTGATGTTGTTGTTAGGTGCTGTCTAGTCGGTTCTAGCCCACAGAAACCCTAAGCACAACAGAACCAAACACTCCCTGGTATTGCTTCAGCTTCACTATCACTCAGCTTCCAATCCATCTCCTCAAGGTTGTTCCTCTTTTTCACTGCCCTTTCACAGTACCAAGCATGCAACATATCAAAAAAAGTGTAAGGCTAAGTTTTGCCATCCTTGACTCTAAGAGGGGCTCTCTAGTCATACTTATGTCAAGTTAGACTTGTTTGTCAGAAAATCCTTCAAATCCTCTGCATAATGCTGGTTGTTAATGTGCTTTCCTCCAACCCTGATGCCACAGCTTCTTCATGCCCAGGTGTCCTTTGCAGAGCAATTCAGACTATCCAGCCACAAGCGGCAAACAACAAGGCAGGTCACAAACAGTCAGCCTGATGACAGGATCCGACAGTCCCCAGCTCAAGAGAAGTATATTCCAGTAGCATGGTGAAGCAGGGCTTGAAGGAACCTCAACGCGCAGTGAGGCAGTCCATGGATTATGTGTTTCACAGGAAGTGTTATCTTGAGATCGAGGCATAGAACAAACAAGGCCACCTGATGGTCTTAAGATCCAAGAGCAAGAGAACAAGGTGACGATTGCCAAGCCATTTATATCTCTGCCCTTCAATCTATCTCATGTGTTCATTGGCCATGTTGTCATAAAAAAAAAAAACCTTCCTATATTCTTTGGCCATGTTGGCATAACACAGCTGCCTATCATAAGTATGGTGAGTGAATATAACCCTGTCACACTTTTCCTGATTTTAAACCATGCAGCAATCCTGCTATGCTTACAACTGCCTCTTGATTTATGTACAAAGTCTGCCTGAGTACTATAAGGTGTTCTGGAATTCTCATTCTTCTCAAGCTTATCCATAATGTGTTATGACCCACACATAGTCAATAAACACAAGTAAATATCTCTATAGGAGCCCTAACTAGGCCTTGGACTTCGATCTGCATGGCCAGCAGTTCAAAACCACTAGCAGCTCAGTGGAAGAAAGACGAGGCTTTCTACTTGCGTAAACAGTTACAGTGTTAGACATGCACAGAGGTCACTATGAGTCAACACTGAACTGATGACAGTGAGTTTTGAGTAAACATCTTCCTGGCCTTATCTGCTTTTAGCCAAGATCCATGTCATGTCCTCAGTGAGAGTCCTTTCTCCATATCCCCTTCTGAATCCGACCTGAACCTCTGGCAGGTCTTCTGACATTCAATATACTGCTGCAGTCATTGTGGGATTACCTTCAGCGAACCTTTACTTGCACATGATATTAAGAATATTGTTCTATAATGTGAACATTTTCTCCAGAATGGATACCAAGGTGGATCTCTTCCAGTCAGTTGAAGACACAGATGTTTTTTAGTGGAAGTGTTTCCAGAGCTTCATCAACGTGTTAAAACATTCCAATTGATCTTCCATTAATATTTGGAGCTTTGTTTTTGGCCAATGTCCTCTGAGTAGTTTGAACTTTTCCCTTGAGTGACATTAGTTCTTTTCCAAAAGATACCTCCTGAAATGGGAGATGTGGACTAGTTTTTATGATACAAGGACTCTATTATTTTGATGTTTCTGTCATCATTCAATATTCTTCCAATATAATTGCTTGATCTTACCATCTTAGATTTTAATATTTTCTTGAATTCCTTCAGTTTTAGATACACTGAGTGTGTTCTTCAATATTGGTTTTCTAACTTTAGGTCTTTGAACAACTCATTATAATAGATTACTTTATCTTTGGAAACTGCCCTTTGAGATTTTCTATTCAGCTCTTTGACGTCATCATTTCTTCCCCTTCCATTAGCAATGTAATGATTAAAAACCAGCTTCAGAATCTCTTCTCACATGCATTTTGGTCTTTTCTTTCTTTCATCTTTTTCAAGATATTTTGCTTTCTTCCTGAAGTGTCTTCTTGATATGCTTTCCCAGTTCATCAGGTCTGCAGTCCTTGGTGTGCCAAGTGTCAAAGTAAGGACCTTAGAAACTAAAAATGTACCCACAGTGTGGATATACCCTAGTTTTTTGTTGTGGGGTCATTCAGAAGGAGGCGACTAAATTCCAAGGACTATAGAATTTTGCTACCCTTTTCTTATCGGTTTAATTTTTAAAATTAAGCTGTATCAAAAATCAGTGAGTCAAATCCTGTCCAAAAAAATGAGGCCTGTGATCCTGGGGTCAACTACTTAAGGATTAAAAGTTAGTCATGATGATGAACAAGACTTTCAAAGTTTTGAAAAGTGAAGAAAATTTTTAATTTTGCTCTCTTGAGATGCTCTCTCAGGCTAAGATCAGGCACTTAAGGATATTTTTATAGATGACTTCATATGGGGATTTTCCTGGGTTCAAATGAAATCGTCTGTGAGGTTCTAAAATACACAGAAATTAATCATCAATCCCACAATAAGAAAAAACCTAACATCCCTCTGTGAAGATGAGCAAAAGACCTGAACAGATGATTCACTAAAGATGACATTCAAGTGACTCATAAACACATTAAACAAGTCTCTCAATCGCTAGCCACCCAGGAAGCACCAGTCAAAATAACCATGAAACACCACCTAACACCCATAACCAGAGCCCAATTAAAAAACAACCGATTCTGGAGAGAGTGCAGAGGGATTGGATCTCTAATACATTGCTGGTGGGCTTGTAAATATGCAAAACCTATCGTGGAAAGCAATATGGCAACTCCACAAAATGCCATATGACCCAGCAATATCAGTATGGACATACATGCTAAAGAGATAAGAAACAGATCATAACAGATGTTCCTCCATGTTCACTGTAGCACAGTTCAAAATAGCAAGAAACCGGAAAAAGTCTAAATTCTCATCAGTAGAAGATTGGATTAAAAAACCCTCTAGTATATACACACAATGGAATACTCTAAATCCCTAAAAGCAGCAATGAGACCACGAAATGCCACGTGATATGGAGGACACTGGAAGACATTATGTTGAGGGAAGAGAGTCAACCACTAAAGGACAAATACTGTGCATGCACTGCTGTAGGGAGAAGCAACAGGACGGGCAAAAGTTCAAGTTTGCAGGGCATCCAATCTTCTGGCCAGGGTGGCCAGACAGCCTTGCAGAGAGACTAACCAGTGCCCATTAACCATACATCACCCTCTTTACATATGTATCTGGAAGGCTACTTTGCCAGAGGCCACCTCATGCCCTCTAGTATCAAAAATTTAAGGGAGGGGGAAAAGGATGTTGTCTACCTAGTGGCTGCCATGCAATGCTGTAACAAGGTCCAGCCAGACAGGTACTCAATCCTATCAGAGGGATAAGGGACTTATGGGAAGACCAAGTCAGGAGAGGTGAAAGGAAGCACAAATGCATAACTGTGGGTCAGAAAAGTGGGAGGAACACTTCCATTTGGAGGGAAGAATGAATGGAAATGTTTTGTGGGGCTTTGTGGGTTGTGGGTATTATCCCAATAGGTAGGCACCCAATGGATCACAATGACCCAGGCTTCTGACCACACTCTGAGGACCCAGACTGGGTACTGTGGAACACTGGGCATTGAATCCTGGATCTTCAGGGTGCATGGAACACTTTAACAGGCTGTATCAGTGATAGCTGATGCTAAAGTTTCACTAGGTGAACAAGACGCTACCTCAGACACACTTGTAAACTGAGGACTAAAGACAGAATTCATGGAATCTGAGGAACAAGAGACAGCTGTACCATGATTTTTGAACTAGTGGTAGGCAGACACACGTAGTCTTGCTGCATTAAGATATATGTAATTCTGGAAAACCTGTGACTAACATTCTCAGTGCATATTATTGTAATGTTCCCCTGACAATTAAGCCTCATTTTTTTGTGCAACTAGGATTCAGTCCAGAAAGGATTGATTCCATACAAGTGAACAATTCAGGTACTGTGACATGGAGTTAGCCTACATTGGCCCAATATTCCTCTCTCAACAGTTCTTTAAAAAAAAATTAGTACCAGAGGCTAAATAAAGACAATATTAATGGAAAATCATTATGCTCCTAAGAAAAGATTGATAAGACTCTTCATCATGAATCAAGAAGGAAGTTTTGAATGGGAGCCAAAGGCAGATTAAAAAAATAAACAAAATATCAGTCCAGGAATGGATTTGGGGTTTGCACTAACTCCTAGCTCCAATTTAAGAACAACTAGTTCATATATCATGTCGCTGCTCAATAATCACCCTCAGGGAGGAAACATCAAATATATGGGTGTTATAGCAAAGAATGGTGAAGAAAGTAGATGGTGCCAGCTATCAAATAAAATAACATGTGCTTTCTTAAAGGCTCGTTTCCAAACAAGCAGCCATCTACATGAGATGTCAACTAAGTCCACATGAAAAAGGCACATCAACTTCAGTGACTGAAAGATCAGATCAAATTATATGATCTGAAGTCAAATGGAATGGTATCAGAGCATAAATTGTGAGAATCTGGTTTGTAGAAGGCTATGGATGATAATGGGAGTCCAAAGTACATTTGTGAAATCTACATAGGAAATAAGCCTCCAGTGATTTCCCCTATCCATAATAGAGGGATGGGAGGAAAGTGGTTACCAGGGTGCATTAGAAAGATGACTGTTGGAGATCACCTAACACAAATGGTTCTTATCAATTGTTCTCCCCTTTGATGCACATTAGTCTCAATCTGGCTTAAAACAGTTTCTGCATTGTTTTGTTTGTTCATATTGGGTTCTAACTCAGATGTGTAATGTCATTGGGGTTACCCTCTTAAAATTTTGTTATATGCTTTTCTGTTTTTCAGTACATGAAATACATAGAATAAGGGTTTCTGGTGGGTACGGTCATGGTGGTAGTGGGGGCAACAGGGAGCTGATGTCAAGGAGTTCAAGACATGTTGAAACTGATTGTGGCAGAAATTGTACAACGATGCTTGACATGAATGATATGATATCTATTTTAGCACCCAATAAAATGAGTTCAAGATAAATAAATAATAATTCCAACAGGAAGTAGTCATCCAATATTGCAATTCTGATCATATCTGCCATGTACACACACACATGCATGCACACACATGACTTCTAACTTGTTAATGACTTTCAATTATTCCTAGATCAAGTCCAAAAATGTAATTCCTATCAGACACTGCAAGCTACAGCATTCCATTACCCATCCTCTTGAGGTTCCGTTACCATCTTTCCATTTATCCTTTGAACTCCTAGGTCCTTACTGGCTTTCTCGCGGGTGTTTCTCCCACACATCTTCCTCACCTGTCCTGCTCATTGCTTCGCCCTCTGTCTCCTCAGGTCTGGCTGACTTCTATTTCTCTTTCAATTGTCAGCATACCTGGCACTCCCCTGGAGTCCCCCTGCTCATCATTCTATGCCCCCCACCAGTCCCTTTCATCATGTTCCATACCTTCTCTACACCGAATTTACCTAGTGTAATCACATAATTATGTGCATAATTTATTGTTAATTATTTGTTGTATTTCTGTCTCTTCCAATAAATTCCACCAAGGCAATGACCTCTCTTTGTCTTGTGTATGGCACAGACTTTGTCATAATAGACATCCAATAACTATTTGTTAGTAAAAAAAAAAAAAGGATGGATGAATGGATGGATGCACACATGCCAGGAGGGAAGCATTAACAGCCTCCCTGCCACAGTGTTGTGCGATGAGTTGTGCTTCTGGAAACAGATACTTTGAGGTTAATCCTCTGCACTCTCTCTCTCTCTCTCTCTCTCTCTCAGCTACCAGGATCTCCTCAGTTCCTTTAGTTTCCCTTGTTTAATATATACATATGCTATGGATTGAATTGTTTCCCCTAAAAATGTTGTGGCCTACCCCATACCTCCTGAATGTGACCACGTTTGTAAAAGCAATCTTATTTTTATTCTTTGCAGAAACTAATTTTAGATCATAGTGGATTACTGGGGGTCCAAATAACTTCTTAGTGTGGTTGTATAAAAGGGCAGAGAGACAGAGATGAAACTCAAGGAAATATGGATGCTTCTGACCAAAAGACAACTGCATCACTCTGAAGCCAAAGAATGGTAAGCCTTGCCAGCAGCCAACAGCAAGGAGAAGAGAGGGATGGGAGAGTTCTACTCCTAAAGCCCTCAGAAGGAATCAGCGTGGTCGGTACCATGACTTGGATTTCTAGCCTCTAGAACCATGAGTCAACATATTTCTACTCTCTAAAACCACCAACTTTTTGATGCATTGCATGGCAGCTTTGAGAAATGGTGGCAATAGGCAAAGTCAGGCATTTTCATTCTTTTTCTTAAGAAGTTTAAATCTAACAATTATGGTGTAAAATGAGGTGATGGTGTTTGATTTCCTCCCCTAATCTCATGAAGAGAAGAGAGAACGAGTGGCTGCAGCTACCATACAGACCTTCCTCCCCGGGCTTTTGAACAATTTGGACACCAGCCTTCCTTCCTTCCCTCTGCACTCTCGACTTCTCTGCTTGATTGGATCATTTGCTGCAATGGCCCCTGGACGCAAAGAGCCATGGCAATAACTATGGGGCTCATTCAGGATGAAACAGGCACTGCTCTGCATACAGTTGCTTGATCAGGATAGCGTTTCCTCTGCAGTCACCACAAGCAGACCTCGTCCTCTGCCCCTTCCCGCTCAGGCTCTCAATCTGGCCTCTGCCCAGAAAGAATAAGTGTTCCAAACGCTTTAGCTCTGAGAGTCAGTGCCCAGAGGGACTTCACTGCACGAGCAAGCCTCTTGCTGGAGATGCTCACTTCTCTTACCCCCCTGGCACTCTCACTGTAGCCAGCAAGTCCAGTGCACCATCTCGCACTGGGCTCCGGACTCTGTTGCCTCAATCTGGAAGGCGACAGCTTTCTCTCAGGGACCTTGGCTGCAAAAATATGTGCTCTGTCTATTCTTTTTTTTTTTTTGACACTGGTGAAGTTCCCACACTTTCTGTGTGTCTAGGATTTAAACTTAGAAGGAGCAATTCCCTGCAAGAGTCTCAAGTGGTTTATTTGTATCTTATTTGTATTAAACAGACTGTCCAACCCCTTCCCATAAACTTAAACTCAGTGACATGGAGCTGCCTCTGCCTCATCAACTCTGCAGGAGCAGGTAGACCCGCTATCCCGGTGAGCTCCTGAGATGATAACTCCTTACGGTAGTAGAAGGTCTCCCTCATCTTTATCTCGCTGAGCAACTGGTGGTTTCCAGCTATGATCTTGCGTTTAGCAGCCCAACTGTTAACCACTATAGCACCAGGGCTCCTGTGTCCAATCATCTGGGTAGGTCACAAATACCTTATTTGCATAGCTCCACCCCATCATTTGTGGGAGTCACAAAGGCCAAGTCTATAAAGGTCATATCAAGTAATTCACACTTTGGAAGGAATCCTTGAATGTGGACCACTACCTTGGGAACTGACTTTGTATGTGAGAGAGATTGGGATAATCATTTCTTTTAGAATAGTGGTTAGAACCTTCCTAATGCTGTGACCCTATAATACAGTTCCTCATGTTATGGTGACTCTCAACCATAAATTTGTTTTCATTGAAACTTCATAACTATAATTTTTCTACTGTTATGAACTGGGCAACTCCTGTGAGAGGGTCATTCACCCCCACAAAAGGGGTGTGACCCAAGGTTGAGAACCACTGTTTTAGAATAATTCATACCAGACTAGTCCCAAGGAGATAGAGATTAAAGATGTCTCAAATATCCGACTCAAAAGGTGCCAAAGGTATCAGGTATCAGGCATCAAAGAACCAAAAATTATATTATCATTCATAGGAGGAAGTGCAGATTGGAGACTCAAAGCCTACCTGTGGGTAACAGGACATGCCCTTACAGCAGGACCGCAAGGAAGAAATGAGCCAGTCAGGGTGAGTGTAGCAATGACGAAACATACAACTTTCCTCTACATCTTAAACACTTCTTCCCCCTCCCCAATTCTACCTTACAAATTTGGCTAGAGCAGAGGATGTACACTGGAACAGATAGGAACCGGAAACACAGGGAATCCGGGCAGAGGATCCCTTCAGGACCAGTGGTGAGAGTGATGATACTGGGAGGCTGGTAGAAAGGGGAAACCTTTTTATAAGAATCTACCTATGACCTTCTCTCCGGGGTACAGACAACAGAGAATTAGGTAAAGGGAGACTTTGGACAGAGTGAGATATGCCAAAATAATAATTCATAAACTCTCAGGGGTTAAGGGAGGGGTGTGGTGAAGGAGGGGAAAATGAGGAACTGATACCAAAGGCTTATGGTAAGTAGAAAGCAGATCTTTTGACAATGATGATGGCAACAAATGTACAAATGCGCTTTGCATTCAGTGTATGTATGTATGAATTGTGATAAGAGTTGAATGAGCCCCCGATAAAATGATTTTAAGCAAAGCATCCAACTCTTACAGGATGGTACTCTGCTACATTGCCACCCACTACACACACACACACACACACACACACACACACCCTTTGCTCCTCCCTTAAGTGTATTTCTTCACATCTCTGGGTTCTATGATTCACTATACAAAACCAGGACATTTAAAGGAAATAGCCCATAGGGTAATAGGTTCTGTTCATGCCCAAATCTGAATGAAGGTCAAGCAGAGATGAGCCAAATGCAGGGTTCAGATCCAGATGCAAAAATGGTACCAAAATCACCACAGGCATTCCTGATTCTACAAAATTTCAGTCAGACAATAGAGCTGCAGCTTCCCAAGTAGTGAGATTTAAGAACAGCTGGTACCAGCATAGACACCTCATCCAAGGAAAACCCAAGAGGATGCCTTAAGTCATATCCTATACTTAGGTAGCATCTTAAGGAAGCTATGGATGTGCCTTGGTTCGAAACCTTGTCATGTAGTAGATGCCAATGTGGAGTGACCTTGAATGATCATGAAGAGCAGAACAGTCGTTGAGCTCTCAAGACTGTAGTTATTTCCGGGAGTAGAAAGTCCCAACTTTCTTCTGCATAAAACACCAATGATTTCTCGTTGCTGACCTTGTTGATGGCAGCCCAATACAGAGCCATTACGTTGTGCCCCAAGGAAGTAAGAGGTGTAACATGGTCCCCACTCTCTACTCATGTCAGGTCTTAATCCCACCCTCATCCTGCCTATTAGTATTAGTAGATGATAGTATAGTATAGTATTGTATAATCCCTTCCAAAATGGGATTATGGACACAGGCCTTCAGTCTGAAATTATCAGACATCACATAAGGGATGATGACAAGAAGGGCCATAATAATTCACAACAACTCAGAGAGAATGGCCAACTTCCACAAAGGAGAAACAACAAGAGGTCACAACGACTGATGGAACCTCCTGCCAGTGGACATGCTTGGTATCTGGGTTTAAATCCAGAATTGAGGACAGAGTATCCAGCAGTCACCACCTGCTCTTCTCTTGTAGCTCCTCATAGGTAGCAGTGGCATCATCAGAGTGGCAGTTAACCAAAGATGGGTGAAACTTAGCAAGAAAACACATTTATTTGTAGACTGTCATCTGAAGTAGGGCATAGTAGGTGAGAGGAATATTTTCCTCCAAAATTTTTGTGACTATAGCTAGAAATTTGCCTGCTTCTTTTTTCAAGTGTGTTATCAATAGGGGATTGTTAGATGACTCATGCTTTTATATGCAAGGTACATCAGAGACCCAAGGGCCCAATTTATCACTAAAGCGCATCATTTGGAATTTCAAAGCTCCCTCAGGAAACTAGAGCCCTTAAAACAATGAATGGATTACAAAGAAACATAAATATTTTTATTCCTGACAGACATAATCCTGCTCTAAAATGACCCATTACTTCAGGGGAAACTATAATCATTTTTTAAAGTCCAATATTGAAATTTCAAGAATGAAACCCCATGGCTTTGATAAACTTGTAATCACATGAAAAATAATTTTGCATTATTCTTTGAAACATCACATTTATAAGACAAACAACAAAAATGGCACTGCTTTCTAGTTTGTTGGCTTAAAATGAAAGGACATTAGGGATATGGCTATTCCTCTCTTCCTCCATCTCAGTTGCCAAATGACATCATTGTGCAACAGGAATTTAAACAACAAAGAGAGATATAGATAATAAATGCATGGAAAATCTCACAAGAGTCTTTCCAGTAGGCAAATTTAGGAATTTCTTAATGGGGGAGGCACACATACATTTGCATGCGTGTGCCTGCACACACACACACAACTAGTCGAGAAATTCTGAAAAACTTGCTTAGATGGAAGTAGAACAGAGAGGCAAAAGGCATGGGTTCTTAAACCAAACTTACTTTAGGTCCTTGGTTCTGTAATTTATTAATATTACGGTCTTTTTAAAAAAAATCACTTTACTGAGGGCTCATACAACTCTTAGCAAAATTCATACATGCATAAATTGCATGCAAAGCACATTTATACATTTGCTGCCATCATCATTCTCAAAACATTTGATTTCTACTTAAGCCCTTGGTATTAGCTCCTCCTCTACCGCCTCCCTCCCAGGTACAACTTCCCTCATGAACCCTTGATAATTTATAAATTATTATTATTTTGTCATATAGTATATTTTCTGATGGCTCCCTTCACCCACTTTCCTAGTGTCTGTATCCCAGGGAGGACGTTAAATGTAGATCCTTATAAGCAATCGTTTCCCCCTTTCCTTCATCCTCCAAGTATCACTCCTCTCACCACTGGTCCTGAAGAAATCATCTATCCTAGATTCCCTAAGTTTCCAGTTGCTATCTGTACCACCAATACTGCAATCTTATCAAGTAATTTATCTACTGTGGGCCTCAGTTTTTTGATCTGTAAAACAGAAGTAATAATAGTCTCTCCTTAATGACTATTGCGAGACATATGTATGGTACTAACTATAAAGTGATTAAGAGAGTCACCTTAAGCACTTTAAAGTAAGTCATAGATAGATAGTATTTAAGTATACGAGTACCTGTGGCTATATTTATTCACTGCTCTGTACCATATAATTTCATAAATATGACCTGAATGATAACAAATCTGTGTTGACGATGCTTAAATACACATAAAGTTTCAGCCAATGCAGTTTCGTGAAAGATCAGGTAGTGGTTTAGGCTTTACCACTGGTCTGCTCTACAGTGTGAAGGAAGTCATGGCAGTGTTGTTAGCTGCCAGGATGTGGAGTCAGAGGCAATCACATACATAACATTGGGTCTAGTGCCATTCCCACAGTAATTGACAGATTGGACCAGTGACTGATTTTCAAACACAGATGACTCCTAGCCTTTTCTCCCCAGTTTGCCAAGACTGAAAGAAACATGTGCATCAGAGCAACATCTTAGCCCTCCATGGACAGAAGGGGGCCGTAAATGAGATACTTAGTTGAGTCTGAACCAAGTTCTTCTGCATGGGAGGCGAGGAGTTTGCCACTGATCCTTAATCTAAGAACAATTAGTTATTATAACATGGCCTTATGCAATGCTAGCCCTCATGAAGAGATCCCTGAAAACAAGGGTGCCACAGCAAAGTGAGATGAAGAAAGCAGATGGTGCCAATTGTCAGAAAGATAGAATTTGAGGGTCTTACAGTTCTGTCGTAAGCAGCCACCTAAGTGAGGGTCAGCTAAATCCACCCAGAAGAAGCCTCTCAGTCTGTGCAATCCCATGCTGGTAAATAATAAAATCTAAATCTAAAGGAGGGATTAGCAATAGAGTTTAAATTCTGCACAGCCAGTCTGTAGAAAGCTATGGATGAGTGGAAGCCCCAAACCCATGTGCAGAGACTCCAAGTGAATTAAGCCTCTGGTGAACACTGCTTAACCATATTTCAGGGGTGTGGATTAGCTTTGCTGTCAGACAGCCTAGCGAAGTGGTTTAGGGAAAATATGATCAAGTTACGATAGCATTTGATCCCTTTTTTTGACTGATTATAAATCTGTTCCACTTTTTAGTCATCACTACTATCTTTCCAATTGAGGTTTTAGTTTGCTTTATCTTGTCATTAGCATTAGTTAGTGTTTATTTGTTTGCTTTGTATGTTTTCCTGTAAAGGAAACAGGATAAGCAAATATATAGGGATAGTAACTGGACTAAAATTTCCTCGGGACATGGCAAGGGAAATTGCAGGGAAATGGGCAGCAAAACAACAATGCATACAAAATGTTCTCGAATTGATTGTGGTGATGATTACACAACTTTTCTTATATGATTGGAATTAGCATTGAGATGTGTGATGGGTGGATTATGAAAAGAAGTGGTAGTCTACTATTTAATCCTTGGAACAGGCCTTTTGTTAGGGTCATGGATGACATTAATTTGAATACAGCCCCTGGTGACCCCATGCAATAAGACGAGAACTGCCTCATAGAATGCTCTTGTCTGTAATGTTTATGGAAGCCACTCAGTCACCTCCTGTCAAACAGGTTGATGGGGTCGAACTGCCAGATTTGTGAGGAGCAGCCAATAGTTTAACCATAGGACTCCTGAAAGCAGCTTTAGACAACATTTAATGAACGAGTGTGGCTGAATTATAATAAACTTTATTTATAAAAAGCAGGTCTAAGCTAGGGTTAGTCTTTGGGTCATATTTTGCTTTTCACAGTGAGTCAGAATTGACTCAGTGGCAGGGAATGAATCTAAAGTATTCTTCAACTAAGAAGTTTTAACAAGCATTTATTTTTAAGTGAAAGGAATTAGAAAAATAGGATTCATATTGCACTGCTTTTTTAATATAATATTCAACTAGACATTATATATCTATATGAAGTCTTATTTATTCATTTATTAAGGAATCATTTTTAATAGTTCCTGTGTATTCCTCCCAAGACTTTCACTCAAAATTCACAAAGAAATTTTTGTATTAATGGCAGCTCATTCATAATAGACTCAAAAAATCATTTAAAACCAACTTCAATCAATCCAGCTGACGCACAGTGACCCTATAGGAAAGAGTAGAAACTGGGTCTGTGGGTTCCTGAGATTATAAATCTTTATGGATGTAGGAAGCTTCACTTTTTCTCAAGCAGTAGTTGGTGGGTTGGAACTGTTGACCTTGTAGTAAGTAAGCAGCCAACCCTTAACTCACTACCCCACCAGGACGTCATCTCAATAATAATACCCTACCATTTATTAAAAGTTTACTCTGTGATAAGCAATATACCAGCTGATTTATGAGTTATTCCATTCAATAAGATTAATGGCAAATTCTTTCTGAACTACATTCAGAGCAAACATCTACACTCAAGGAGGCATGAAGTATAGCACAGGGGTAGAGCTTTGAGTGCAGATTAAAGGAAACTCTCACTGATACCAGGGCTACAAAGATGGGCTCAAACTCAAGCTGGAATGTGTGAGGATGGGCCAGGGTCCGGTGTGTAGTTCTCTTGTAAGTAGGGTCAATATGAGTGAGTCAGAAGCAACTCAGAGGGACCTTCACAACAACAAAGTCCACGTACGCTTGGGACTTCCAGAGGAATTCCAAGATAGTGACAACCTACCCAGCCAAATTCACAAAGCTACTTGGAAGACAAGTGAAAGCAATGACAACCTCAGACAAGTATTGAAACAGATCCTCTTTCCAGTCCAGGAAAATAATTTGATAATGAACAAGAGGGTACGCAGTTGTTGTCATCGATCTTCAGGGTTAATAAGGAAAGACTAAACAATGCCAACAAGGGTGACAGACTCATCTAGGAAGTGTGGTTTGGATCACCCCCAAAAGCATAACAATGAAGGGACCATCTGGAAATTTTAACTTTATAAGGATAAGGTAAACACAAATGCTTCACTTTTTATTTTATAAAAAATAATGCTATATATGTGGAGGTCTAGAAATACTAAGAACATGTTCTTGCTTGCTTTTTAAAGTGGTTAAAATTACAAGGATACCTTGAGGTATCACAAAAGATTTGGAATTTTAATAATTTGGAGAGGGCATCTTAGGCACAAAGGCAGGAGGAGGGATTACATTCTTGATATCCAGTTCTCATCATACCAGGAGTTTCATATTAATGTTTGTTAGGAAAAGGAATCCACAATAATTCCAGCTGCCTTAATGTTGAACAGAAATGTCAATATGTTTTATTCAACCTTTTTTTTTTCTTCATAAGGTAAAATCTGCCTCATATAGTACAGGTCATAATAACCCTGAAAAAGTCTAAAGAAAGGCATAATGTATTTATTTATATATCATAAGTATTTGAAAATTACTAAGTCCCTATCATTATCTAGGCTGCACCATTAAATTTTATAGAATCTTGTATGCATTCTTAAATACATATGTATTTTAAGTATACATGCATTCACATATATGGACACACATATAAACTGTTTTTAATATTTATCAAATTACTAAGGAAATAGCATTCACAGAAAATACAGCAGAAAAGGCAAATATGATTTTAAATGCTACATGTGAAAGAATATTTTAACCATCTCTCTCTATGTCTAGATATACATGTCTGCATACACACAGGGTACGTATAATAAAAAGCAATCACAAAATCTGAGAAACTCGACAATGATGAATAGAAATAATTTGATTAGAGAATGTAACCTTTGAGGCCAAAGTAAGCTACACAAAAATCCTTAAAGCTGAGCCACTACTGGGGGGTGGGTAGGGGAATAGAGAAATGAGATCTTAAAAATATTTTATTACAGGTTTATAACTCAGAATGCTGCTGTGGAACTGTTCACAAAATATGGGCCATATCTTAACTATTATCTACGGCCACAGCTGTGCCAGCACACACACAAAGACACACAGAACCTCAAATGGAATTTGTACTATAGGATATTTAAGAGCCAGACTTGCTGCATTTAAAATGTATGGAATTTATTTTTAAACCAGCCATATCTGAATTCAATGCCTTATATTTTGAGTTTTAATTCCAATCATGCTAATTTTAAGTCACAAACATATATCTGCCGGTAATGAAGGTTGTTTAATTAGGTCCAGATAAAATAGCTCCAATTCTGTTTCTGATCCACCTGTCAAAGCAAATCAGTCTTTTACATGGCTAAAAAAAAAACAAATTAGACTAGCTGATGACTTTTTGAATATTCAAGTAGACACACTGAGGATAAATCCAAACAGAACTTGTGACTGAACAAAAGCCTGAAACGTGACCTCAAAGATGAAGATATCTTATTCTGCCAATGGCAGATTTTTAAACCGGTTCTTCCTGGTGTTGGTAAGTCAAGGACGGGCTGCTAAGAAGTAATGAGAACAATACAAAACCCAAACAGCCTAGTGCCATTAGAAATCAAATCTGCCTCTGCTTGGGGGAATGTAACAGTTCAATGCCATGCAAAACAAACACAAACAGTGATAAAACTATGACAGAATTTCCTTCGGGAAGGAAATTCCAAAACAAAAGACACCTCCTATCCGTAAAGTTGCATGAAAGACCCTATTCAACGTTTCCATGCAAACTACTTACTGCAGATAGAAAACCTGTTTCCCTTTCAAGTTTAGTATAAATCGTTTTGCATGATTGTAGTCCTAGAAGTATAGATTGAGTATATATAATGTACTACATATTTCCATATAAAACCAACTAAGCATGGGAGTAAAAGTGTTTTGAAAATTTGCCTGAAAGTCACGTCAACAAGAATTGTCAGAAGAGAGGACACCATTGGAAAGAATAACCAGAAATCCAAAACTTTTTGAGGAGCCTGACTGGTAGTTGAGCATACATGAAATCCGCTGACGATTGAACTTTCCCATAGTCGACTCCGTGGCAGACATGAGAATTGCCAGCCATTCAATACCCAGCAGACAGCTATCCTTTTCATCGCTCACTGTAGCACAGGGTCTGCCCCTGGCTACTGAATCCATGCTCCATATCCTGTCTCCAAAGTTGTTTTCAGTAAGAGAAAGTATCTTTTGATGTAAAACTTATCCTAGACAATTCATGAAGAAAATTTTTAAGTGCAACAGATGGCTATCTATTTGAAATAAAAATAATCTTGATCCTTACCTCACACCACATATATAACGGATAATAGAGCTACAGATAAATGATACTCTAAAATTTCTGACAAGGTAAACATGGGAGAGTAAGTCTTCATGACTATTGGGTATGCAAACATTTCTTAGATAAGATTAAAAGACAAAATCATGAAATGATATATTGGTAAATTGAATTTAAAATTAAATCCATCAACTCTACCAGAGACATCACCAAGAGGAGACAAAGTACGGACTGAAAAGAAAACAGTTCACGATAAATTTCAAAACTGGTTCCATTTTTAAAATGAGCCAAACTCTTGAGTAAACACTTCTCAAACAAAGTTATACTAGTAAAAGCCTGAAAAATGAGTTAGCATCATGAGAATTAAAACTAAAATCTCAATGAAATTGCACTATACATTAAAATGGCCCAGACTTGAGAATACCAAGTCCTGACAAGAAGGTGAAACAACTGGAATTGTCATACTCTTGCTATATAAAGTAATGTAAATACTTTAGAAACCATTTAGCTGCTTCCTGTAATGCTAAAGATATATTAATCTCAGCCATATCTGAAAGTTACTTATTCAACCGAGAGCAATGCAAGTGTGCAAGGAAGATGAAGCAACTTGACAAATAAATTAAAATATTTCTATATCCATCTATTTACAGTGGTTTTAAATCTGTCAAAACTCACATAAGTGTATGTTAAAAAGAGAATTTTAGTGTATGTAAATTATACCTCAAGTTATTTTAATAATATTTAGATTTGGAAAGAACTTTAGGAAATATCTAATTTAATATTTTATATCAATTTGAACCAGTTGGTAGCAGAACCAAGACCAACTTCCTATCTCCTAAATTTCAATCTCACCCTCTCTCTCTACAAAAAAGAGTTAACTTTTCACTGACCCATCAAATTGATTTCAATGAAAGGTAGCCTAAAATGACTTGAGTATGAGACTGTTAAATTTCTCAAAGACTTGTAGAGCTGCTGCTGTTGATGGTGGGGGTAAAAGCAGTGAGTTTGCCCCACAAACAAACCTATTCCCTCTGCTCTGGATACAGATACTTCATTCACCTCTTTTGCATCCTCAATCCATAGATTCTGAGATCTAAATGCAAGTTCTATTCCAGTAGAAGGTGCATAACCAATACAATTGCTATTAGCAAACAAACAATATTAAGCCAGCATTTTAGATGAGGCTGGTTAAAATTGAGAAGTGCTATTTAAGTATACACTATCCATTGTGTAACACTCTTTATAAGTAGTAGTGGTAGAAAGATAAGGGACTGTAAAACAACTAATTAATAGTTTTATACGGTCTATGTTGAAATGGGGTCCCCAGGAGGTGCATTTGAGTAAGTACTGGATTACTAAGGGAAAGGTTGGTAGTTCAAATTTACTCAGGACTCCCTGGGAAATAAGGCTTTTTCATGTGCTTTCAAAAGGTCACAACATCGAAAACCTTATGGAGAAGAACTACTCTGCCCACTTGGACTTTTCCTAAATTGGAATATATCAAATCAGTGGCAACTAGCAAACTATTTCAATGACAACATTTGGGGTATATTGAATTAAATATGGTCCCAAGTCATTCCACCACTACACCAAACATTGGCAGTTTAAGTGTACCCAGAGGGCCCTCAGGAAAAAGCATCAGTGCAGTATTACTGAGAGACCAACCTTGGGAAACACTGGAGAGTTAAGTTCTAGTCTGAAAAATGCCATCACTATGAGTTGGAATCGACTCATTGGCAACTGATGATGGACTGGTTAAATCCCATGTTTTAAAAACTTGTAAATGTCACTACTACATAATTCAGAATACCATGTATAGCTCAACTTTGTAGGTAATATTCTATTTTTACTAGAAAATACTTCCTTAAACAATAGTTACAAGACTAATCTTTGCCATATTGACTCTTTTCTCATAATTTAGATTGCTATGACACAGGTAAACAGAGCTGATCCACTGGATCCTGTTTTTGTTTTCTTGCTGGCTTATGATGGGCTGGTCTTTAGAACTGAACAAGTTCTATCTATGATCATTCCCAAATTAAGAGGAAAGTAAAATATTAAATGATCTTAAGTGTATTCATCTGGGTTCCCAAGGCTGCTTTCATAGTCACTTTTCCATATAATCATATAAAGGAACCATTTTTAATATTAGGCAAGTGGGGTTAGTTAACCAAAGTTAAGATTTAAAAAAAGTGAAAGAGAGAGAGAGAAGAGTGACTAAACCTTGATGTTGGGATCCTAGACATTGTCCTCTCCCCTCTTCGCCCTGGTATCCCACACTTGTGGAGGGAGATATTCTTTGAAATTGAAGGTAACAGACTAAATATAAATCATGGTTATTAGTCATCAATGGATTCCTTCCCAGGAATTAATCCAGTCAAAGATTATTTGCTTCATGCCATTGATGCATATTCCAAGTAATATCAGGCTATATAAAACACATGATGACTACTTATAATAATGTCAGAGAAACACTATTGTATATAATCTCAGACACAAAATAAGAAATGAGTTCTTGATAAGATGAAAAAGGATTTTTGGAAGTCTGTGATATAAATCTGAGCAAGTTTAGGGAAAAAAAAAAAACTTTTCCTTCTCTAGTCCTGTCCAATGAGGAGAAAGATTCGGTGGACCCTAGAATTCTGGCTATCAAGATGATATTTCCTAGAGATGAGTGGATTGTCTTCAACAATAGCCTCTGTGGGTATGACCTAAGTTTAGCTTCTCTTCCCTCTAACTTCATGCTCTTGAAGTTTCCAAGATTGCTTATTTAGTTCCCTAAATGCTTTGCCTTAGAAAAAAAAATCCCAAACAGACACAGCTTGAATGGTATGATGACAAAAGGGAACAAAGAGACTCTCCATTCTGTATTCAGGTGGGGATTGCTTCAAGTTGATTCAATGGGGCATGAGTGTCCTTATAAGCATGAACCTACTGACAATTTGAATATGTACCATATGCTATTGGGCCCAGGTTCTCTATTAAAATATGTATACTCTATAACCCCAAAAATCACAGCTACCATTCTAAAGCTAAATGGCATGGGAAAACATATGATGATTATCAGGATGGCTCTGATTTCAAAACCCTTTTCATTGTTGACCTCTTGAGGATACAATATATGCCATGATTAAAAGACATGCCCTGGGCGGAGCTCCGGTAGCATAGTGGTTGAGTGCGGGACTGCGGCCCCACTGGCTTGTCAGTTCAAATCCAGCAGCAGCTCTCCAGGAGCAAGCCTGGGCCTCCCACTCTCACCAGAGGCCAGTAATACCAAAAAAAAAAAAAAAAAAGGCAGCTTGAGACTACAAAGTAAACTTCTAGATATATACCGGAGTCAGAAACATGGGGTATTTAGGTTACACGTTCCCTCAGGATTAGTGATGGAGTGTGGAGTGATACAGGGATGGTGGATGGATGGTGGAGTAGAAAGGGGAAAATTTTAGGGACCTACATATAACCTCCTCTCTGGGGTAAGGCCAAAAGGGAAGTGAGTGTAGGGACACATTGGACAGTGTACGATATGAAAAAGCAATAGCAATTTGTAAATTATTAAAGGTTCGGGGGGGGAGAAATATGAGGAGCTCAAACTGGGGGCCTAGGTGCAGAGAGGAAGTTTTGAGTGAGGATGGCAACAAGTGTGGAAATGAGGCCTGCATTCAATTGATGTGTGTATGGATCATGAGGGGGGGTGTATGAATACCCAATACAATGACTCATTAAAAAGGGGGGCAGAGGGGGAAGAAGAAGCTTATACCAGGGGCTCAAGTGGAAAATGTTTGGAAATGAATGTGGCAACACATGTGCAAATGTGCTTGATACAGATGATGTATTGAATGTTATAATACCTGTAAGAGATCCCAAAAATTATTTTTTAAAATTAAAAAAAGACATACCCTGGATTTTCATTCCAAAAACAGCTCTATAAACATATCAAATCTTCTCCTCAGGAAGATTGCAGTCTAGTCAGGGAAGTGAGACATGTGTGTGAACCAAAGCACAAAAAGTGAATTAATTGACAGCAAGTGCTGAAGGTTTGGGCAGTCTATCTTGGGCATGAACCAACCATTGTCCTGTCATCCTGTTCTCTTCAGCCCGGAGTCCAGCATGTCTGCAGAAGTTTCTGCCCAGTAGGAAGTGAAGGAGCATTCGCTAAGGGAACATGCCATACAGGGATCTAGACACGTGGGGATAGTTTTGTGCCTCATGTGCCTCAAAGATATTACAACGATTCTTTCACAAGTTGTAGCAATATGTACGCACAAGCATTTCAAACAGTGTCAGGCATCTAATACACACACTGCCCAACATGGACTTACCTTACCATTTCTAATGTCACACCATGGAGAAACGGATACCCCTTCGCTCCTTTAAATAACTTTATTTCATTGACTCTGTGGTCCGCGATTCTCTGGAATTCTCTGAGGCGAAGGACATTAGCTGCCCTCCCTGTGGTGGAGGGCAGCAGCAAATCTCAAAAGTTATGAGCCAGTAACTTTACCCAAAGTATGTCTTTAAAGCTTCCTTTGCAACTCAGTTTTCTCCAATGAAAGGTGCTGTATAAGCAAAAAATATTAATAGTATTAATAAAAATATTTCAGCCATGTTGCTTCTTGCATCGTATGTAATTCATTAGTGGCAGCTCATAGGCGAGGCGAAATTTTCATGTCAAATAATGTTTTATGGGTTTTAGAACATTATACTCACTGGGTGTCCCAACATCATGATGAGACCTCCCTGGGTGGGAAGACAGGCAGAAAAAAAGCTTTTTTAAAATGATTTCTTTTGCAGACCGGCTTGGGAAAAAGGTTAGTTCCTGTCCTTTGTGCAGCAGCCCTCCGTGCAGGAAGTTTAGGAGCTGGTGCCTGAAAGGGCATGGACTGCATTGTTCATGGGAACAGGATTGATCAGGATGCTAACTCAAAAGAAGAAATTAAGTATAAAAAGGTTAATGAAAGGTTTCAGTCAAGATTACAGTGGCCATGATCAATTAAAGGCCAGGAGAACTGCTGCTTTACAATTAAAATATCCCAACACGTTGTTATTTGTCACTATTGTCATATTGAATGAGCAGGCCACAATTAATCATATAAATCACCCAGATGAGCTGAACTCAGAGGTACCTCTTTGTCAAATAAGATGTCCATGTTTTGGTTAACACTGGCAACATTTTTTCCGATGTTCTGATTTGAATATTTGTATTAAAAGACTTTTCTGTAGAGATTAGGGGAAATTCTAAGAAAAGGAGGTTTGGTTGTTATTTAAACACCTGTTGTTTGTGCTATCTTATGTTGCTAGATTGTGTGTCATTGAGTAGGTTCTGGCTTTATATACAAGAGAATGAAATACATCTAGTCCTGTACCCTTCTCACAATTGTTGCTATGCTCAAGCCCATTGTTGCAGCCTGGGGGTGGGGGTGGGGGGGTGGTTGATGTTAACACCAAGTTAGTTTGAAACCATCAAAGGCTCTGTGGAAGAAAAGTGAGACACCACTTCTTTGAGGAGTTACAGTTTCAGAATTGAATTCATTGCTGAGTTTGAGAAAGAAAAGGCACATTAGCGTTCCTTTCTCTCTCACTCAACTGCATAATGAGATCCTCACAAATGTTTATCTCTTGCTGAATTAATTGAGCTCTACACGTGGTAATCATTCACTTAGCTATTTTCTAATTGCTGCCCTACTATGTGACAGACTCTCAGTTATTATTATTATGGCCGTTTACCTTGTAACTGAGAGCCCAATAAGTAAGAAGTCCATTGCACAAGTAACCACAAAAGTGGAGAAAGTCACGAAAAATGAAATAAAGAAAACCACAAGAATGTATGAGTTTGGGTTGGCAAGGTGGATATGGAGCGTTTCAAATGAGATTTGAAGGAAAAAAATAAGCATTAGGTAGATCATTGAATATGTACAGACAGAGAAAATAGCTCAAATAATTGATCTCTGTTATGTCCCTCGGTCATGGAACATTGAATATAAATAATAAATATTTGTGAACTAGCTGAATGCCAATTATTCACCTTCCAGAGGTACTTGATCTTCTGTTCTCAGAACTATCTCTGAAGCTTGATAAGCCCCAGGGCAAGCTCCACTGAAGTTCCTTGCCTTCGTCACACCTATAGCTCTCCATATTAACATGAACACTCACCACTTATCTGTCAGCTTTTTGCGCTGATGGCTTCCATGTGGCTACAGTGCTAGAATTGTTTCCACCTGTCCTTCAGAGACCTTTAGAGTAACCCATGCAGCACAGGGCTCAGCGGTTTTTCCATTCTAAGAGAGACCAGGAAAGAAAGCCTGGTTAACAGGTTCTGAAACATCCAAAAATCAAAAACTCCACCATCAAGTCAATGCCAACTCCTAGTCATTCTTTAGAGGAGGGGAGAATTAGCCTGTGGGTTTCTGATACTGACTAATGAAGGGAAGAGATAGACGTCTCTCTCTCTCTCTCTCTCTCTCTCTCTCTCTCTCTCTCTCTCTCTCTCTCTCTCTCCCTCTCTCTCTCAGAAAGATGGTCTCAAACTGCAGACCTTCTGGCTTGCAGCCAAGTGTGTCATCCCTCTGCCACCAGGGCTCCTCACAAAAATACTGCAGATGACATTGAATAGTACTTCCCATGTGCCTCTGGAAGATGAGCCGGCGAGGCTTGCAGAACAATGACCTCAAGCAGTGCAACAGTCACACGGATGGTGCAACACTGGGCAGTATTTCCTTCTGTTGGTAATAAGTTGGCTTGTTGGTGCTACTTTGTCAGCAACTAACAATGGGATGCACATGCCTGTTTGGGGACCAAAGCAAACCAAACCAAAGAGGAGACAATATAAAAGGACCACAGAGAATCAATGGTGGAGAAAGGCATGAATATACCATTGCCATGAGTTACTACATAAACCAAGCTAATTTTGTAGTTTGGATGTCAAGTGGATGATTATAAATGTTTGAGAGACTTGTGTTCCCATTAGGGAAAAGTGTTCCCGAATTGCTAGCAACAAAGAGTGCTACTTTTTAAAAAATCTTTTCCCCTTCCCTGGAAGCCAGCACGCTGGCCATTCACTCTACTTCCCTATATGGAAGGAAGAAGTCTCCTGCTGTTCCCATTTCTGTGCAATGGCTCCTGAGCTCCTACACATGTGCAGGAAGGGTTACTGTGTCTAGCTATGTGAACTACACCGTCCACAAAGGCACCAAGGAGAGGCATGGGAGAGTGAATGGGTGCTATGGCAGTCATGTACTCGGGTGCCATTTTGATTAAGAGTGCAAGGATGGAGTCTAGCCTGTCAATCTGGAGAGAGCCAAAGAGACCTCTGTGTGGGCATGGCTTTCTCTGAGGATTCTGAGAACTCTTATGATATTTCCCCCGTGGCAGTGAGAGATTATCAACTCAGTTGCTTGGAGACACTCTACTGACAAGACACAAAACTCACCCCCTTGGGACGTTCGACTGACAAGACAACATGGCAGCATGCTGACAGATCCTGAGTCTCAGAACCTGGAGGAGCCAGAGGAGAAACCACATGGGCTTGCCCTGATGGAACCAGAACTCTGGGATCAGAGAAGCCATGTAGGCACTCCTCCCAGTGCTGAGATGTTTGGGATGGAACGGGGAGATCCCTGCCAGTGCTGGGAAGTTTCTACCACCACGAGATACACAAGACTCTGCACTCACTTGTCTGTGATTATCCTGGCATCATTGCATGTGCTTCGTGAGTCTGAAGAAGACTTTATAGATTGGTTTCAGACATATGGGTCAATATCAGACTTATGAACTTGGACTGAACCAGGTTGGGAGGTTTTCTCAATGTTCTATTCCTCTTGTATATAAGCCTCTTCCTTTTTTTTGTGGGGGGGGGGATGCATCACTGCTTAGCCTCTTCTTTATATGCATATGCATATTTATGAATTTGTTTCTCTAGTCTACCTGGACTCACACAGGGGTTGAAACAAACCCGGGCCCTTCTGTACAAGTCAAGTGACCTGACATGAGCTATGGGCTCATGGAGGTAGAGTATTTTTCTAAGTTGTTAACTTGTAAAGGATGGCTTTTCAAATTCCCCTAAGCTATCATATGAGCCAGTGCACCTCTGGCTCTTTTGTGCATATTTATTTTTTATACTCTCTTTACTGGTTGGGTTAAGGAGTGCAATGATAGTAGTTTTATGTTACAGTTGGTGTTTTAAGGACTTCCTATGTTGTGCAATTACTATGATCAGCGGCTAACCGAAAGTTTGGAGGTTCGAGTCCACCCGGTGGACTGAATCATCTGTTCCAAAGACTTTCCATCAAAACCCCTGTGAAACACAGTTCTAATTGGACACAAGTGAGGCTGCCAAGAGGCAGAATCAACCACAGCACCCAGTACACTAATATCTCAAAAATAAAAAGTCTAACTACACCAAGTGAAAGAGAAAAAATGGGACATAACTATTCTGGGCATTGGAATAATATTACTAAATTGGAAGTTTTTGTAGTCTTGGTTCGAGGTTAAAACATTTTCCTAAAATCCTCTTGTACAGACTATGAATATTAAGACTATAATACTGTTGCCTCTGTGCAATGTAAAGCTCTGGGAGGCTCTAGTTTCAAAGCTCAAAGATATAAAAAGCATAGAGATGACATAGTTAATGTCAACGAGGTGTATGCCTCAAACCATACAGCCTAAAGCCCATTGAGTTGAACCTTTCTTGGAGGTATCACTGTCTTCTGGTGGAAGTAGGAGGCCCAATCTTACGCCTGGAGAGCAGCTGCTGGATTTGAACAGCCAACCCAGTGGGCTGCAGTCCCACAAACAACGACTATGGCACTGGGGCTCAGTGAGTTGAACTTTTTAAGGTAGAGTTAAAAGATAACTTTTTAATTCCAGTTCTCCATTCCATGTTTCAGAAAGGAGAAAAATATGTCAGATTTTTTTCTCCCCTGCTTTTAGATGATTTCCACTCTGGGAAAAACAAGTACAAATAATAGCCCACTTCTACTATTAACATACAAATAAATGAACAAACATAAAGTGGAAAGCAGCAAAGTTTTCAGGGTGTAGGAATGTATCAGAAAAATATGTATCAAGATAGAGAGAAATTCTGTGACAGGCTTAAGGCTGTTAGGTTGATCTCATGTCCAATGAAGTAGCTCCCAGGAAAATTCAGTGGCTTGTCCAAAGTCACATAAAAGGAAGAAAGCAGACAGTTTGGCCCCAAGTCCAGGACTCCTTGTAAGAAAACTATAGTCCAGAAAACCGGACTCCTTGTTACTTGTGCATCTAAGCTTGTGAGACCATTGGGATTGCCGTGATGATTCCAGACAGGAGACTCTTTTTGCTATGAATTAGTACAAGTATCCAACACAAGGAAACCTGGTGGGTGAGAGGTGCCGTCAACATTGGCAGTTAATTGAACATATAATCAGGGGCTGCACCACCGTGGCAGCTCTGGATTATATCAACAGGATAATGATGTTGCTAAAATTATGCACCTACAATTATCCCTTAAAGGTAGGTGATAAATGAATTAACTAAGTACTAGACGCATAACCCTTCAAACATTTAGAAATTGCCAGAGGGTCTACAGGGATAGTGTCGGGTTAAAAAGTAGGCATTCTAGGCTATTCGTATGGTTTTTAATCATAGCAATAATTCAGGAGAACGCTGGCCTGGGCACTCCAGGTAGAAAAAACAAAAAAATGAAGCAAAATAAGCATGTTATATACTGGTTCTTAGAATAATGGCAAAAAGCACTGAGAGAATTCTGGGATCATCAAAATAAAGCACAGCGATGATTTATCAGGCAGTAGGGTGGAATTACACACTGGTGGCATAGTGGGCTACACACTGTACTACTACCTAAAGTGCCGGTCCTTTGAAACCACCAGCTACTCCTCAGGACAAAGATAAGGCTTTCTGCTCCCCGTGGCGAGTCACAGGCTCAGAAACCCAAAGGCGAAGTTCAAGTTTGTCCTACAGGGTCATTATGAGTTGGAATTGGCTCCATGGAAGTGAATTTGGGGCATGGTCAGAGTAGAGATGTTGAGCATTTTAGCGGAAGCAGAGTCAGTTCATTCACTGACACCATGTCTGGGTATTTCCGTACCGGAGCACGTTGCTGCCGTTATGTATACATCATCAAGTCAGTTCTGACTCTTCATATCCCTGTGAAACACTACCCAATGATGCATCATCTTCCCCGCCGTTCTTGTGCTTGAGTCCCGAGAGCAGGCATGAAGTCAATCCATGTGGTTGAAGGCTTTCCTCTTTGTGGCTGTCCCTCTACCAAGATGTTCTTCTCCAGGGACTGGGTTCTCTTGACATATCCAAATTATGTGAGATGAAGTATCACCATCCTTGCCTCTAAGAAGAACTCTGGCCATACTTTTTCCAAGACAGATTTGTCTATCCCTTTTAGCAGCACGTGGCACTTTCAGTATTCTTCTCCAGCACCACAATTCATATGCATACTGACATTCTAAAAGTGGGGGATCAAGATCCGAAATGAGAAGGGGGTGACTGCTGGAAGGACACCAAGTAAGCAGGTGATTCATAGTGGCGAACTATACGAGCTTGGGGGTCTCACGTACTCTGGAGAGAAAAGTGGATGGCGGATCTAGAATCAGAGGAGAAGAGCATGGGAGAAGAATGCACTTGGTTTCCTGTTCCCACCAGGTTCTCACTAGCACTGCATGAAAAACAGTAGGCAACCTTGCTGCAGCGCCATTTTTTTCATCTATAAAATATGAATAACCATTACTCCAGACTCCTTGGCTTGGCAGAAAGTTGAAATATTTAACTGTGAGTGCTTAGACTAGTGTTTGGCACTCAGTGAGTGCTTAATGAATGATCACCGCTTCTGTCCTTATTACTGGGTCTGTATAGTCTGCAAGTGATGAGCAAAATGGCTTATCTAATCTCAAACACAATCTAAATCCATTGCTGTCAAGTGGATCCGGACTCCTGGCAACACTACATGTTTCAAAGTAGAAAGAAGTCCCATATGATTTTCAAAGCTGTAAGGTTTTTGATACAGATTGTCCAGTTTTTCTTCCCATGCACCTCTGGGTCCATGCAAACCTTTAACCTTGCAGTAAGCTCTTACTATATTTGTCGGACCACAAGATGCACCCTCTCCCCAAAGTGGGGGGAGGGAAGACAAGAGTGCATCTTATGGTCCAAAAGTGTGGCACCCTAGAGCATTTGTTTATGATGCCATATACGCTGCTTACTGTCAGATGCTATTTGCTTGCTGTGGATCCCTGTGTGTTTGGGGGAAGTCCCGCCTCCTGGAGTTTCCATGTCAGTCAGGTCACATGATCTGCACAGTGCACCCTTCCCCTCATTTGTTAATGAACGTGATGATGGGTTCTTAACACCACTGCTGAGTTTGCACTGTTACATGTATCCACATTTTGATTTATTTTAATAAATATTTTAGTATACTGGTACTATTTGCTTCAGAATATTGTTTTTGCTTTCCTGCTCTAAAAACTGGGTGCATATTATGGTCAGGTGTGTCCTATGGTCAGGTGCACCCTATGGTTCGAAAAAGACGGCATTGTTTGCACCACTCAGACACTCCTTTAGCAATGTTGCTGTCACCAATCAAGTGAGTTTCTATATCTATCTCCAACCATATTTAGACTTATTCATAGTTTACAAAGCTATACACAGATCTCAAGCCTTGATTATTGGCAGCATTTTAATGGGGGAAGTTATAAGCCATAATAAATGGTGAAGTATCCAGGGTTAGCTATTGTGGCATCTCTGGCTCACTCTTTGTTGGGATGGCGTTTTAAAATTAGTTGCATAAATGTGGTTAAAGAACTGCCTCTCTGTTATACTCATCTGTGTTCGCTAAGTCCCCATTGCCTTAGATAGCTGAGAACTGACTGTATTTATTTCCAAAAACTTTCTTGAAAGAGAAACATTTTTGTGGCATCTATAAGATTCAATTAGAAGACCTTTAGAAGCACACATCTAGCAGAACCAAATGAGAGATAAATTAACCTATAAACAGCATGCTATTTCTTGTGGAATCCTCTAATGGCCTGATTTAGGATATCAGCAGATGGGAGGTCAGTGCCCAGTGCTTTCAGAGTTCAACCCATTCATTACAATCAGGTTCATGATGCCACGAAGAGGTTCTAATGAAACACACTCCAGTAAACCTCAGAGGGGAACAGCTCATGTGTGCGGGAGGCATGGGTTTTAAGACAGCAGCCAGACTGTGATTTTGTATTTCTGGACAGGTAGGGGGTCCAAACAGAGCGATTGCACATTTATTAAGTTGTATTCTTTCAGGGGAGAAACTCTTGCAGAGATGTCTTACCTGTAAGCTCCTTAAAGCTTTTAGCTGAAATGCTCTAGTTCACATACAAAGAGAATTGCACTGTTTGTCACTAGTCAATGTCCTCTAACATCAGGGCTTTCGTAAGGGAAAAAAAGACCCATTAAATAGGTACCTGATCTCCCTGGTAGTTCTCTCTATTCCAGCTGGGAGCAGTTCTTCCAAGCCTTTTCTTTTCAAGTCGAGGAAGTGGAGCGGGAGGGGGAGGGGGAACATATATATCTTGAATCCTACCAAATCTGAGATTCAAGTGATACAAAATATGTGCCTGCAGTTTTCCGGGTTTTTTTGTTTGTTTTTTCCCAAAGGACACTGGGATTTTGGAAAATAACTACTTTCTTGCCAGTGTCCATGGATGAAAGTCTTATAAATTGTCTGTAAGCCAAATTAAGTACATCACAGCAAGAAAAACCCCCCTTTTAGTGTACATGTACAGCATCACAGGGCATCTTCTTGGTTCAGAAATGCCTGGTTTTCTGTGGCGCTGGCGGATAAAAGAGCAGACTGCCGTCTGTGCGTTCCGGACAGACAGTCCTGCGGCCCAGTGCGGTGGGCATGTAAATGAATTGTGGATACCCCATTGGAGAGTCTTGAGATAATACGTCCCTGGAGGCTGCCTGCTGAGAGGTGCTCTTAGAGAAGAGATTGGCTTCTTCAGAGCTTGCATGAGTACTTCAGGAAATAAATCCTTTCAGAGAGAAAGAAGCTTCTAGTGGCCCTTTTCATTCAAAATCTGAATATACAATGAATAGCTTTATAAGGTAGTGAAATATACATTTTCTTCTAGTTTTATCATTATTACTTTATTTTTTCCTCCTATAATCATAGTTCTACACCTACTCATTTTACCTCTTTTCTAGTAGCCAAACAAAATCTTTAGTGTCCCAGAAATATCTTCCCTATGCTTTCAATTTATACATATAGGTCAACTAATTAAATCAAATAATATCTACATTAACATTTTAAATGATACCTTAAGAATCCAAAACTTGTATTTTAGACTCATAGCTGTTTGTTTGATCTAAAAATACAAACTTATGAAAGTATTTTCCACTTTACTCCTTTGATGGTACCAATCTAGAAAGAATCTATTATTTGTAGCGCTTTAAAAGAAAAAATTATTAACTAGAGACCCAAATTTTCTTCCTGATAAAGATGGCTATAATCATAGGATAGGAGATAGTCTCCGTAAGAATGAGTATCTAGTCTCCATCATTCCATTAACCAATGCTGACCCCAGCCTAGGGAAAAATCATGCTTTATTTTAAAATATTACAATTATATCATCATAGGGCATACATATTCATATACACACTTATATGATTACAGTCTGTTTGGGCTATGTGCTCTCTTGATTTGTCCTATTTTGGTGTCTTGCATGTTTCTGTAATGCTGGAAGCTATATCGCTGATAGTATAATATTGGCAGGGACAACCAAGGTGGACAGGTTTTATTAAAATTTCCAGACTAAGTCCAGATAATGAAGAAGGAATAGGTTAACCACTTCTGAATGATTAGCCACTGACACTATGAAGAGAAACATTGTCAGATCTAGTGCCATATCATGATTGCCTCAGACTGGAAGTTTCTCAGAATATTACTGGAGACAAGCTGCCTCGACAAAGTAGAGTCAACCTTCACAATTTGGACAGAGTAAAAGAAGAGATAGCCATAAGCACTGAATAATTATAGTATCATGAAGTCTACAATGTATGAATCTAGGAAAACTGGAAGTTCCTTCCAAATAATATAGACCACATAAAGATAGATGCCATACACATTACTGAGATGAAATAGATAGATTTTTGTCCATTTTTAATCAAATAATCATGGATTTACTGTGCTGGAAATGCCAGATACAAGAGGAATGGCATGGCATTCACCTCCAAAAATAACATTCTAAGATCTATCTTGATTTACAATACTGTTTGTGATAGGATGATATAGTCAATGAAGTGCAATTAATAAAGCTATTATTCAATATGGCCAAATATGGAATAGCCTACCCATTGTTCATCTGCAATTTCAGGTTGAATTGAAAAAAATTAAAGTAATCCATGACAGCCAAAATACTATCTTAGATCTCTTTTTCAAGAAACAAGTTGTCACATAGAGCACCAGTCACAGTCAACTTGACAAGCAGTAGGATGGCCTCAATAACATCATACATGAAAAAGGCAAAGATAATTAAAAAGACAAAAAAGAAACAAGGCACAAAAATGGATGTCAGAAGAGACTCTGGAATCTTCTCTAAGATTCTGGAATCTTCTCTAAGGCTTTGGCTTTTTTGTTGTTGTAGTTTTACTGTGGTGGGGCGGTGGTGCTAATACTGGTGATGGCAGTGTAAAAGGGAGATGATGTCAAGGAGTCTGTGTAAAAAGAGTGTTTGGAAATCAACTGTGGTAGTAAATGTCTGCTGGACATGATGAGACTATGGAGTGATACTGAGACCTGCGTTAATCCCCAATTAGTAATAAGTTAATTTTTAAAGAGTAAAATAGCTAAAGCAACTGGAAGAAATGATGAAGTAAAGGAGCTAAGGAGAAAATTTCAAAGGGCAGTTCAAAAACACAAGGCAAAATAATACAAAGAAATGTTCAATGATCTGTTGTTTGAACACCAAAGGAAGAATATATTCAGCATATCTCAAGTGGTAATAAGTGAAGGAAAAAGTCAAGCCTCTAGTTATAATATGCATTGATTCTATGTACAAAATATTGAATGATCTGGGAAGCAATGACTGATAGAACGAAGACATAGAGTCACTCTCCCAAAAAGAAATGGTCAACATCCAACCGTGTCTGAAGATAGCACATGAACAAGAACCAAGAACCAATGATGGTGAAGAAAGAAGTGTAAGTTGCACTGAAGACATTAACCAAAAACAAGGTTCCAGCAAATTAAGGAAAGCTAATTGACGCTTCAACAAAAGAAGCAACTGCTGAAAGCATTTCCTCATATAACTCAAGAACTATAAAGACAGCTACTTGCCAAATAGAATGGAAAAACTCCATGTTTGTATCCATTCCAAAATAAGGTGACCCAATAGTATGTGTAAATCATCGAACAATACCATTAATATTACATGCAAATAAAATGTTGCTGAAGATAATTCAACAATCATAGCAGCATATTGACAGGGAACTGTTAAAAATTCAAGTTGGTTTCAGAAGAGCTGGAGCATGGGGTATACATTGCTAATGCCAGATGAACACTAGCTGAGAGCAGGGAACACCAGGGTGGTAGTTATTTGTTTTAGTGATTATGCAAAGGCATTTAACTATATAGATCATAATAAACTATGGACAACTTTGAGAAGAATGAGAATTCTAAAGCACTTCAGTGTGTACACGTGCACATAGACCATGCAGCAGCTAATCAAACAAAAGAAGGCAATACTACATAGTTTAATTCCAGGGTTATATTTTTTAACCATTCTTATTAAATCTGTTCACTAAACAAAAAACCTGAGAAGTTGATAGATATGTAGAAGAGTAAAATGCAAGGGTTGGAGTAAAGCTTATTAACATATAGGAATACGCAAACAATACAATCTTGCTTGTTGAAAGTGAGGGCAACACTAAGCACTTGATAAACAAGGACTCCATTTTAAAGTATGGATCACAACTCAAGGTAAAGAAAATCACACCACAATTCTCACAACTGGATCAATAAAGAAGCAGAAGTCAAAAAATTAAATGGGCAAATCTCCATGCAAGACCTCTTGAGAGTGTTGAAGGACAAGAAAATGTCACCTTAGATAGTAATATGTGCTTCAACCAAAGCATGATATATTCAGTGGCCTCTATATATGTTTGTGTGAAAGTTGGGCAGTGAGAAAGAGCTATCCTAGAATAATTCATTCATTTGAGTTGTGGTGTCGGTAAAGTATATTGAAAACACCATGAACTTCCAGAACTAACAAATATGTCTTGAATGAAGTTCAATCGGAGTGCTGCTTAGAAGCAATGATGAGTATACTTCATCTCAGATAGTTTGGACATTTTATTAGGACTGACCAGTCCTTGGAAAGAGACACCATAATTGATAAAGTGGAGGGTGAGCATAAAAGAGTAAGATTCTTGATAAGATGTATTGACACTGTGGCTGCAACAAAGGCTCAAATATAACAATATGTGAGTAAATACAGACAAAGCAGTGGTTTCATCTTTTGTGTATTAGACCATTATGAGTCAGAATCCATTTGACAAGATTCAGTAAAAACCACAGAGTATCATTTTCACATTCATAAGTTGTCCTTGGCAATTTGTTCAAAAGTAGATTATTAGGTCTTTCTTCCTTCTCTCTCTTAGTTTAGAAGTTCCACTGAAACCTTTCCAGCTTGATTGTCCTTTCTGGTCCATCAATATTGCTGGTGTCTCATAACAATAGAGCTACATGCAAGCTTTCCCAAATCAACCGATGGATAATGAAAGGTCGGTGGGTTCAAACTGCCGATCATTTGTTTAGAAGCCGAATGTGAACCACGGGGCTAATAGAGCTCCGGCCTTATGAAGAGCACCAGGACATTGTCCGACATCATGCCTGCAGATGATCATCTCTGGTTGGAAGGTGCTCAAATGCCGTTGGTGAAGAGTTGCTTCCTCAAAGAAAAATCATCCTTAATGATGTGAATGGAGTAAAGTTCTGAGGATCATCATTTGTTCCTATAGCTAGACTCCAGTTTAAAGAAACAGACAAACTGCAAACATTCACTACAAATAAGAACATAGGATATAAGAATTATAGTCCAGGAATATTGGAAGTTATTAAAAATGAAATGGAATTTGTAAAGATCTATATCTTAGTCATTAGACTGGTCTACTATGCTGTGTATAATGAGGAATGGCATGGTATTACTCTTTGAAAAGAACTGTCCAAGAGACTTTTTGGGCATGATGGTGAACTAGGCAAATGTGCTTCACAGATTTTCTTAGAAAGGAGACATTTAAATAAATTATATATGCATATATATCAAGAAAATTTTAAAGCAAGTCAAAGTCATGTATTGGAGTATTATTCTCGGAATATGAGTGCTCATTAAAAGATTTTAAAGAGGAAAATGACATAAAGGCATGATGCAATTCATATTTTAAGAAAATCCTTCCAATTCAGGGAAAATGAAACTGTCAGAGACAAGCTGACAGACTAAGACTAATAGGTGAAGCTTGGTTTGAGAAAGTAAGGAGAGGTGGAAATTGTGAGTGGCTATGAAGAAGGGTTTAAAAAGAACTCAACTCAGTGGCATCAAGTCAGTTCTGAGGCACAGCCCTCAACTTCCGTGGAGCAAAGTAGAAGTGACCCTTTGGGTTTTTGAGATTTTAATCTTTACAGTAGTGGATCATCTCCTCTTGCTCCTGCTGAGGGGGTGGTGGGCTTGATCTTTTGACCTTACTGTTTGCAGCTCACGATAACCTATTATACCAGCACTCTAAAACAGTGTTTGGTGGGTAAGATTCATAGAACTTAAACACTGGTGTTGATGCTTTTCATCTCTCTCTCTCCTCCAAAAACTTAATAGCTACCTCCTGACTTAATGTGGAGAAAGGAACCTAAAATTATTACCACTTGCTCATCTCTGAATCATCTTCTTATCAACCAGCAGAGTTCTTATGTATGACATATGTTCAGTAAATGGTCCAAGGGCCAATAGCTGTTTAAACTTCTGCCTTGTTTTGACTCACTCACAGGAAGCTTGAGCTGAATATCAGAGATTCATAATGAGCTTTTATAAAATATACAAAAATGGGTCCAAAGAAATCAAGCTTAAATGACATTTAGAAACCAAAAGATTTTCGGTGCTGTTTCCCTCATTTTCCAAAAGAACCTACAAAGACAGATTTGAAGTAGTGTCTTAGAAACAAAGAAAGGGGTGCTTGCAGCTTCTATCCCATAATCTGGGAAAGATAGTATAATGAGCGATAAAGCAAGAGTGTATACAGCCAGCAGTTAATTAGGCTGTTTGAACATCAACTGTGTTTTCAAAGAAGCTTCCAGAAGGAAGAACAACTTTCAAGAGGACTTGAAGGAAAGGAAGGAGTAAAGCTCTATGGAGTGGAGGAGAGAATCTTTTAAGTGCAGGAATGGGGACATATGTGATATCTAAAATTAGCTCTTTTAGATTTTATTTTCTAATCTCTTCACTAGACTATTAATTTCCTGAGGGAGCAGACTGTGGTTAATTATTATTGCTGTTATTGTTATATTCACACTGCTAGAGCACCTGGCAAAAATATTTGATTTGAAAATGAATGCAAGGTAGTGGTGAGATATAAAATCAATGAAGTATTGCTGGCTATGAATGTCAAGTGCAGTATCTCTATACTTCCTTAGACAATTGTTTTTGGTAGGTTCTGGAGTAAGGAAGAATAGGAAGTACAAATAGCATTTTGGAAAGATGACTATTCAGTCTCGGTAAAGAAGGAGTAGGAAGAGGATGGGAACACTTGAGTGGAATACAGTAAACCTGGAAATAGGATGGTGACAAGGTGACCTAAAAAAAGGATACATGTGAATGATATAGGCAAAAATTTTCCCAACAGGAAGACGGATATGATGATGGAAGAGAGAAAAGGTAAGGAGTCTAAAATAAACACACAGTATGGAAGGCCATAGGGTCCCAAGCAAAAGAAAGAAGTCAATTCTGAACTTCTATGAAATCACAGTCACCTAAGCCCTGGGTGAGGAGGCCCATGAACAATTACAAAAGCAACGGGAGTGCCCAGACAATAAGAGGTAAAACTTAGCAAGTCAGAATTAGAAGGCAACAAGTAGAGACTCAATCAACAGAAAGCTGACATTGCTCAGTTCCTGACTTCTTAAACTTAGGAAGAAGAAACAACGTGATTGGAGTTAAGAAGGGGCAGAGGCTATAGCTACCAGGAATTGTACTATGGTCCAGACACTACAAAACCTTGCTTTTGCATATGTCAATTCTGCCTTTAAAAACCAGTGATATGATTTCTATGTTACAGATGAAAAAAACATCCTCGAAAGATGAATTTGCTTGCCCAAAGTGGCACAGTCAGAATCTTGCCTGTCTTGATAAGCACCTCTCCCTCATGTTGCATCGGTTTTTCAGTCACAGAATTTGTATCATTTCACTTTTCTTCCGTCATGGGAGTGATGGTGGCTCAACACGCTCAAGTTGTCCTTCCTCTAACAAAACCTGTCTCCCTGACTACCTCTGCAAAGTTACTCAACCCCCTTCTAGACCCTGTTATACCACTAAGGGAGAGAAGAAGCTTTTCAGCAAAATGGATTTTTTAAGTCCCTGTGCATTTTGAAAAATATGAAGATTACTTATAAAGAAATATGAAATATATTAATCAAGACTCTCAAATACTTATTCTACATTTTAATCCCTCCTATAGTTTACATCATTCTTTTTGGTATCTCACAATTGAAACATCTTCTAGTGTTCAACTATCTTTCCATGCAAAGCTCTGTATGGTTTCATCTATTTTTACTGTTTAAAATGTATATATATGTAAATGATTATTCATTGGATCCTTTTGCATCTGAGATATAAATGCTGAATCAATGTGGGAAACATCAAGTGTCTGTTTTAACCTGACTTGATTATGCTTAAATATAAAATATAAATTAGCATTTTATTTTTAGTTGTATTTATTGTTGTATTATATTGTGCATTAATTAAAATATATGTGTGTTTTTAAAACACCTAATTTATAACTCACCTGTCTACACTACCATAGGTCAAAACTTTTAAAGACTGAAAGATTTATACTATATTTTTAACAGAATTTAATATAAACATATTGATTATTTTTTAGATTTATTATAGATTTTCAGCTTAGTATTAGAAGTTTAAAAAACAGAAAATACCAGTTTCCAAGATGTCTGTGTTTTGTAACATTGCCAAACATCATTTTTCTTGTCTATTGATGTGATTGACAGGTAGATATGATTCAGGGGGGAAACCATTATTAATAGGAAGAAAAGTTATGACTATTGAATCACGACACTTTCAGTTTTAAGTAATTTGCTGGCTCTGTGTTCTCAAAGAGAACATCATTGAAACAAAGAACGGTTAAGGAACCTGCACCTTTTTAAAAAATCAAAACACTAATGGAATGAGACATTGAGATTTAAAATAAAATAAGTACTCTGAGGTGGAAAGTGTCAGGATGGCGACACCACCAAATCAAATTCTGTTCTCAGATTCACCCCCGCCCTTTGACCCCAGCCTCGTTACGGGAATGGGAACTTTCCACAGTTGTCATGCAAGAGAAAATTATGCCCATATGATTGACCATGAATTATCAAAGAAATTTCACTGCGTGAAATATGACTTCCTCACAAAATTTAAGACACAGAACTCTCTAAAATATAATAATAGTTGTGGATGCTACCTTACTTTCTATTAGTTCTTTTGCTTCAAGTGCAAAGCTAGATAACATATGAATTGTTTTTCCTGCAGCTCTGATTTTCTGATGCATTCTTCTTTAACCTAAAAAAGAATTGGGTGGTTGAGGTCTAAAAGAAAGTAGATGAAAAGAGGGGGAACACCTTGGAAAATTCATCACTACCATTGGAGTAGGTGGATGGGAGAAATTAGTGCACATCATTCTACAATTAATGCATTAACTGGAATTTGTTTGTTTGAGATGAATTTGTTTGCATCAGACACTTCAAGTTCATTTCAATTCTCTCTCTCTCTCTCTCTCTCTCTCTCTCTTCTTTTAGCCACTGAAATCACTATTTATATTTGGAGGGGGTTTGTTTTGTTTTAAAAGAGACCTTCTATCTATATTTACACAACCCATCTTTGTAATCTAAGAAACCTATTTCTTGAAATATGTTTGAAATACATCACATCATTTCATCCCAACTCCCCATTTTTTATTGCTTATGCAATTAAACATTTTTTCATCTAGTGTTCCATATATCAAGCTACTCATTGTATTACAAACAGAATTAAGTTACAAAAGCATAATTCTTGCTATGCTTTTTCCAGGGCCCATGTCTTTGAAGATTCCCCTTTGTTTCTAGGATAAATCTCAGAAGTATTGTATGTTATGCCGAACCTTATGCAAGCTGATGTCCATCTGCCCTTGGAGGCCCTGCTACTTCCACAGTCCAGTAAGCTCTGGCCATGCTGTCTTGTAAGTTTCCATAAAGTTGATTCTGAGTGAGGGCAACTTCATCTGCTACTTAGTCGATCCCACACCATTGGGCTCTCTTGGCTAACCTCTTACTGAAAGCAGACCTTTTCTTCTGTCATATCCCTGGCTGGGTTTAATCAACAACTTTTGGTTAGCATTATGAAGTAAGCTACGCCACCAAAGGAACTACCTGCCATCTGTGCTTCTTGCTGGTACATAAACATGCCCCTCTCTTACCCTGAGTCTTGTAATGTTTCCTTGCTTAGACGGTATGGCAGTCATATGCTTATGTTAATTTTATGATTGAAATGTAGGGGTGGAGTCTAGCCTGTTAATCTGGAGATAGCCATTGAGTAGCCAATGAGGCCTCTATGTGGGCATGGCTTTCACCTGAGACTCCAGGGAAATCTCGCGATATTTCCCTCGTGAAGATGAGAAGCTATTTTCCCCAGTTGTTGGGAGTTAGTTTCAGAGATGATTGACCACAGGCAACACAGAATGGCTGTGGCTGGGAGGCTGGAGTAGCCAGTGGAGAGACCAAACGGCTTTGCCCTGATGAAGACAGACCTCTGAGGCTGGGGCAGCCACATGGAGGCCTCTGCCAGCGATGAGTTGCTTCTGCCACCACGGGATGCTGTTGAGGGACCCTGAGCCCTGGAAGCGAGGAGACATGGGGAGACCCCTGTCGGTGCCGGGACTCTGCAGCCACTGACCTGTGACTTTGTGAGTCAGGAGACTTTATGGACTGATTTCAAGCATATGACTTAATATCGGGCTTATGACTTTGAGCTGGACTGGGCTGGGATATTTTCTCAATGTCCTGTTCCTCTTGAATATAAACCCATGCCTTATATCAATATGCGTATCCTTGAATTTGTTCCTCTAGTCTACCCGGATTGACACAGATGGCTCTTTCTTTTCTTTTGACCTTGTAAAATTTTATTCCTTTTTTAATTATCAAGTCAAAAGAGTCATTCTCTGTGAAGACTTCCCCAGGAGAAATAATATCGTTCTTCCTTTTCTTCCTTGAGCATTAATCTGCCACGGATATTTCTCTCCTTGTGCTATAGTCGATTGGATCTGTTCGTTTTCTCTAGTAGATATTTAAGTTTCTTGAGGGGCTGAGCCCCGGTGGCATAGTGGTTGTGCGTGGGACTGTGGCCCACTGGGACGGAGGTTCAATTCCATCAGTGGGGCTGGGCCTCCTACTCCCACCACCAGAGAGCAGTGATGCAAAAAAAAAAAAATCATCCTTAAAAAAAAAAATTTAAGTTTCTTGAAATTTCGCCTTATTTATCTCCATATATCCAGGGTTTAACATAGTGCTTGACACATAGTAATTACTCAATAATGATTTATTAAGCTGAATTACAGAAGAGAAGAAGGTTGGGCACTTGTTCTTGCTGTTGTTAGGTGCCAATGAGCTGGCTACAAATCTCAAAGACATTCTGTGCAACAGAATGAAACTCGTCTTGGGCCAGTGCTCCCCTCACCACAGTGAGTAAGTCTAAGCCCATTGTTGCAATCGCTGCATCAACTCATCTTGTTGAGGGACTTCTCTTTTTCACTGACTCCCTACTGAGCATGATGCCCTGGTAATATGAGAAAAGTACCTGAGACAATATCAACATCCTCAATTTTAAGGGCATTCTAGCTGAATCTCCTCCAAAATGGACTGGTTTCTTTGTAAATTCCAGTTATATAACTTTACAGACAGGTAAATCTGATGAAACTTAACTTATCTATGCTTGCTTTTCAACTCTAAAAGGGGCAGAAGCTATAATGATGTACATGTATTTTGTATTTTAAAGTGTATATAAGATTTACATCACATATTATATGGCATAGGATTGACCGTATGTTTTGTAGATATAAAATACCTTGCATGTTATATTATATACCTATGTATATAAAATACATAATATAGAATCCCCGTGGCCCTGTGTGTTATCAGTTGCGCTGCTAATCACAAAGTCAGCAGTTCAAAACCACCACTTGTTCCTTGGAACAAGATGAGGCTTTCTTGTTCTGTAAAATTTCCTGTTGCAATCACTCACATGGGACTTCTCCACTGTCATTAGGGGTCATTATGAGTCGGAATCAATTTATGGCAGTAAGTTAGTACATAGGATATGAAGGTGCAATTTCCATTTCAGACCTGGAAAAACTAGAGCATAGATAAATATACATACAAAGGGACTTTGAAAGGTTTATGGAAAGGTGAAAGGTATTGGAATTTTCCTATGAACTTTGTGAAGTCCCCCATTCTCCATATGTATATGCCTTATGGATTTATTATGTCATGCATGAGATCATACACCTAAAGACTGGTACATTTTCAGGCACACAGAAAAGGTCAAGGAGAACACTGTGATTTAAAACCCTCAAAACTGGGGCAATAACAGGATCAGTGACAATCTGGGATGGTAAGATACAGACCTGATTTGAGAGAAATGATGTCAGTTTGGACATATTGAGTCCCCTGTGATCTTAAGAGTGGAATCTTATAAGGAACATTCCTTGGCCCTATGCTATCCAGAGTAGTGGTCTGGTCAATAAATACTTGGGAATAAGTGACAAAAGAAAGAACAAGGTGGATAGTTCTTCATTCATCAAAAAAAAAATATTTATTGAGTATTTTCTCCATACTGACCCCTGTGTACTCTTTTTAGGAAAAGCTGGTGAGCAAAATGGGTGCAAAAGCTGTATTCCATGAAGCAATCTTTGAGAAGATGATAATCACAGTAACAGACAGTTCCAATGGATAACTGGGATAGCAGGGAAAATTTTACCTTTAAAAGGACACTTTTAAGTAAGGCTAAAGAAGGCAATAGAAAATGAAAGGGAAAAATATGTGCATATAGACTAAGTTTTATGGTCTGGCTGAAATGTAAGCAATTAGGGAAAAATAGCCTTTAATGAGAGATGAAGATACCTTCAGAGAGGTAGGGAACAAACTGGTGTGCAGTAAATCATACTCAAGAGTTAATAAAAAGAAAGGAAAAGGAGGGACACGTTTCCAGCAATACAGAATAATGCAAAGAGGTCAAGGATAAATAGAGTAAATAAAAATATCATATTCAATAGTTAGAAAAACCCTGGGTGTTTTTGAAAGTACATTTTCAGAACAGCCATCAACATTCAATGAGTTAGCAAACTAAACTGTAGCTGGGCATACCATGGAAGTGTAGTGTTGAGATTAGTGCATAGCATGGCCTGATCCTCACGTGAAGTCGGGGACAGATAATAAAATGAAGACTGGAAGTACAAAGTGCCTCAGAGCAGATTTTTAAAAGCAGGATGGGATTAAAAAAAAGAAAAAGTAGAACCTCTATTATTGTTGGGATTATCAACGAATACTTTAAAGGTTTCACTTAATTCAAAGGCATCTATTATCCTAATGAACTCTCCTCATTTACAATTTTATGACTTTTGATGGTTTCATTTTTAATTAAGGAAACAGCAAAAGATTCCTGAATACACTGTTAGGAAATGTTATCATCTGCTCATTTGGACTGCTTCAGGGTCCAAAGAAGACTCAAATCTCAAATATAATTTAGGGAACGCATTCATTATGTCTTATATATAAAATAGGAAAAGATCAAGCAGAGGTAAGTACACAGCATCTGGAGGAGGGAGGCCATTATCTTAAGGTTGTAAAGATGCTAAAGGGCTTGCGGAAACGGAGTCTTAAACAGGACATGGCAGGCAAAGGAACCATCACAAAAGCATGACTGACAGTAGATCAAAACATCAGTTACAGATGTGACTACAGAAGTGGAAATAGGACCATGATTGGGATACATACATTATGCTAGACAGAAGAATTTACCAGATTGGTTCAGAGCCCTCCAACCAAGGCACGCTGGGTATGACTCATCGTCACGCAGCCCTACCACCCCAATTTCCATTTAGGCTACACCCAGTGAAATCCTTAAGAGTTAAGCCTCTTCTCCCTGGACCGGCTAGAGGAGTGTTTGATAATCCCTTCTAATGTATTCAGCCTGAGGGCAAAACCATTAGTGCTACTAATTACTGGTCAGAAGGAATTCAATGGAGTCTAAGTTCATGTGCAAGCTCATAACTGGATTTAGGACTCCCATTATAAATTGTAGTCTTTTGCAACCTCAGTGCCCAGAAACTTAAGCTCTGCTACAGGCCTCGGGGAATTTAGGAATTAGAAGAGAAAGGCGGCGATCATACAGTTCCAGGGTGTCTCAGTCCCAGCTGCTGACAAAATATTTCACAGTAAATGGTGCAATGCGGTATAAGAGAAGAGATAAATCTTCATTGTCAGTTCTAAGGGAACTTAGCTGACTATTGTGATTTTTAGGTGCAATCAAGTGAGTTCTGACTCATAGCAACTATTTGCAGCGGAACCAAAGACTGCTAGTTCCTGCACCATTCTCAGGTTGGAGCCCATTTTAGCAAGTATTGTGTCTATTCATTTTGTCGAGGTCTTCAATTATGCCACCCTCTTGAGGGTCTGGTACTTCCTGATAGCCTGTCCAAACGATGTGAGACAAAGTCATACCACCCTTGATTCTAAGAACCATTTTGGCTGTACCACTTCTAAGACATCATTTATTTGTTATCCTGGTAATTAAAGGCTCATTAAATATTCTTCACCTACAGCATAACTCAAAGGTATCAATTAATTTCTTTCCATTCAGTGAAAGTTCAGCTATGATGCAACAAGCCATCGCTGACAAATGGCTCCGGCAGCCTTTGTAATCTCCAAGTGTGTTGCTTCCTACAGACTCAGTGCCACTCATTTTCACCTGTGGCCACAGAGACAAGGATCAGAACTGGGGTGGCCAAATGAATCAATCCATCTGATCATGATCAGGTCATCTATGGAGAAATAGTAAGTAAGAAGCAAAATATGGGTGATTAAAAGAAGAAAGCCTCCAGGAAAAAATTGGGGTGGAATTTTAAAAGTTAAAAAAAATGAATTCGCGAATGAAAATGAAGAACCAACCTCTTTTACACACACATATCAAGAGGGGGAGGGCATAGAGAGGTTTTCTTTGAAAAGTCTTGTTCTTGTTCGAGGGGGCCTGCTCTTATACAAATGAGTGTTCCCTGAATGCAAAAAGCAACAGTGATTATTCAAGCCTCTGCATCAGTGTGTGTCAGGTCCTGCCCACAGAACGGTTTCTCTGGAGGTTACAAGGACCCTGAGGCTCCTCTTTCCACATCACATCAGGAGTTTACTGTAATGTGCACTAACTCAGAGTCTCAATTCACACACCAAAGAACATTTTAAGCTTCCTGGTAATGGTGTCTGTTAGAACTTTAGTCTGTATTGAAGAAGATTAGACTTTAGTCCACACGAGGAACTTTGAAGAGACTTTGATCTCTCTCTCTCTCTCTCTCTCTCTCAGCCTCCCTTCCTTCCCCCCCCCCACCCCACCCCATGTCCTCTCTCTATATTAGGAGAGTCCTAAGTCATGCAAATAGTTAAGCACTTGGAAGTTGAAAGGCTGTCAGTTTGAATTCACCCTGTGGTGGCTTAGAAGAAAGGCCTGCTTATAAAAAGATAAAACCTGGAAGGCTCCACCAAATGCAGTTCCACTCTGCACCTGCAGGGGCTCCAGGAGCAAGGAGGGTACAACAGCAGCTAACAAGGGCAATTTGTTTTGTCCTGAACAAGGGCCCTGACTGTCTGTCACTGAATCAGCCAAAGGCAGGGGCCAGGTTGATGCAAGAAACTCTGAAGCAAGGCGGCTGGAGATTACAAAGCTTATTCTTATTAAGCTTATTCTTCATATTTGAGACAGTGGAAACTGGGATGTGCTGCCTTCAAATTGCTTCAAAAGCCAATGAAAAACAAAAAGTTATATATCCCAAACTGTCTGACAAAACAGAAAACAGGTTTTACAGTGATTCCAGGAACATTTATCTTTACATACATTTCTCTTTTTTAAATCATTTTATTGAGAGATCGTGCAATTCTTATCAGAGTCCATACGTGCATTCATTTTATGTCAAACACCTTTGTACATTTGTTGCCATCATTCTCAAAACATTTGTTTTCTACTTGAGCTGTTGGTATCAACTCCTCATTTCTCCTCCTTCCCCACAGCCCCCTCCCTCATGAACTATTGGTAGTTTATAAATTATTATTATTGTCATGTCTTACCCTGTCTGACATGTTTGCCTATATTTCTGTAGGAGATATCAGACCACCCCTCAAGTATCAGGCCCCACTGTGATTCCAAATGGGAGATCGTTTGTGTCTGGCTACTTATCTTCATGCCTTTACTTAAAAGCCTTTTGAGTCAGATCATCCTTATTGATTATACTTAAATAGAATTTTTACTGCAAGGGAGGGGACTGTTGCATTTTTGGATTTGCAACAACAAAATCTCAAGGTATGGTTATAGTACTTTTATTAAAGCAGGCTAACTCTTTGACTTCTTCTGTTTGTCTTACAAGATAATAGCTATCGTGTCCACTGGGCAACTTCATGTCATGTGAGATTTACTCTGAAGTCACAGAAGTCAAATTTCAATTTGAAATACACACTCCCGTTCAAATGCCAAACCAACAACTTTATTTCCCCCTAAAATGAAAAATACCTATTACATTCAATAATTAAATAACTAAATAATTATTCCCCCAGTACCACATCTATCCAAATGTATTTGATTGATATGCAATAGCCACTTTAGGGACCAAGGATATCTATTGGGCATTCTCCAAATTCAGGCCCTTGAGCTAGGGACACCTGGGTGGGCCTAAACCAGGCCAAATGGGCTTAATTCAGCCAATGGAGTCAAGCAGTCCTGTGGACTGAGCCTCCCAGCTGAAAGCCTGGAGCCCACCTCTCCTTCCCTTTGGTTTCTGAGCCTCTTTCTGCTTGACTGTGCAGCGATTCTCTCTCTCTCTCTCTCTCTCTCTCTCTCTCTTTTAGGCTGCCATGTGTGGGTGGGCAGTCCCATAAGGTCACCCGTGTTCAGTGACTATAAAATCTGAAACTTCTTCTGTCCTTCCTTTATAAAAACCCACTTTGATCACAAATCAGGTTCCTGTGTGAATTCTTCCCCTGCGAAGGCAGAAACTGAAGTATTTCCCACCCCAGAAACCTAATAGTACCTCATCTGTCCAAATTTATTCAATTGATATGCAAAAGCCCCTTCAGACCCAAGTCTAATAATACACATAAATTGAAATGCAGGCAAAAAAAACATGGTCAGAGAAAAGACATTCCCGCCTCATTGTATCATTGAGAACATAGACTCCTGAAAAGTGTAGAATGGGAAAACAAAGCAAAACAAAACAAAAACCCCAAACTAGACTTGAGAGCAAGGTTTAGAATAGGTTCACTCCTGCTTGAGCCCCTGCTGTCAAGTTGAATTTCTCCCCAAGACCTACTGAATCAAGGAAGAGTCAGACAATCTGAGTTCAGACACAAGCACTGCCCCTGGGTCTCCTTCACACACCACTTCAATTTCCTTTCTTAATGTTTTATCTGCAAAACGTGAATAACGATTATACCGGCCTCAAAGAATTACTGGGACATTAAGTGAACTGCATAATGTTTTCCATTTGTTCTAAAGAGTTTGAGTTCAAATCCCAAACAGGGCTAGACTCCCTATAGGGAGATTCCAAGACACTGAAAAACTGACCAAGAACCAGGCTGAGAGATCTTTTTTTTTTTTTTTTTTTTTTGTATTGGGAGTATTTTTGAACCAGAAGAGAGATGTCCTGCTTTCTAGAGTGGTTGGCTGGAAAGAAAAGGATCTGCTAGAAGTTGTATGCGTGCATACTCTGTTTATCCTAATAACATTTTTGAGTAAGGAGGACTACTGAAACCATATAAAGCCACCCCAGAAACTCATTGTTAGCTTGATCCTATTCAGAGAAGTGGAGCAAGAAGGAAGCCTTCACACTGCCTCTGGCTGTGCTGTGGCTCCCTGTCTACCTATAGGCGGAGGGTTCTATCCAGGTGACACACAGGAAAGACCTACTTAGATGAAGCGTTGCCATTTCCGATCGGGAACTCCAAAATCAAACTTGCTGCCATCTAGTCAATCGTGACTCATAGTGACTTCAAACAGCTAAAAGTGTTTTCACTATTTTGTTGACTTCCTACTCCTACATTAATAACTAAGTCTCATGACAAGCTTCCAGTTTGTGGGCTGTATGTTGATCTGTTGATCTGGCAAATAAGGGGTTGATTATTCAGTGGAACCAGGCATTAACTGATGTTCTCATTTGTATGAGGAGTGAGGGGAGACTATGCTCCAGGGGTTGGGTGATTATTCTCCTACCTGTGCACTCATCATGGCATGTAGAGTCAGCTTCTTGTCATTATATGTGCATTGATTAGCCTTACTCCTCAATAATGTCTTCGAGGTCTGGGCTTCATGGACCAGGGTCCGTGCAGTCTCACAGAGCCTCATGCCAGCAAGTGTCCTTCGCTGAGATTAATGCTTTGCTGTTGACGTCTTGAAATCTCTAGGAATATTTGCACATGAAATTCTACCTTGTTACTTTGCATTTAGCCTTGCAACTACATAGTTGCCCTGCCTGAGACCATGTCTTCTTATCACTATAACCCCAGCACCAAAAGACTGAATAAATATCTATTGGACAGATGACATTTGTGAAGAGGTGAATGCATTAGATGCATGAACAAAGGAAAGAATGGTTCTAAAAACTTGGTCAACAAGTGAGACAGATAAACTCAAATTACATTTCTTTTTTCTTTAAGGGGACAAGGAAGGACCGGGCCAGGATGGCAGAAAATAAGCAAGGACTTCCAAGCATTGCCGTGTACCATCACACTCTGACTGTAGAAAGTGGCGGGTGTCCCTTTCCTGACTTTCAACCATGGCATGCCCAACAGCGTTAATGGAGGGTGAGAGAGGGAATTGACGGCAAGACTGAGCAAGGCCGGCAGGATTCATTTTGATAACTGGATTCAGTCACATTGACTTCTTAAAGGTTATTAGTTATTTTAAATAATTCTGTTAAATGCTCGAGAGGGAAAATGAAGACATATTAATAAACACACAATTATACAGGTTAGAGCAACAATGCCAGTGCTGGTCATTCAGGAACCTTGTGCTAATTTTAATTAGCTGCTTTCCCTTGCTTTCAAATGTAATTAAAGGAGCTTAGTTGTGCTCAGTGATGCAAGCCACCTTATTTAATCGCTAACATTATTTCCCTGAACTATTAATGATTTTCAAAACGCTTGTTTATGCAGAATTAGAACAGTAATTACCTTACCAGTTAATTTTGTACCTTCACATTTCACACCTAGCTCAAACGTCATTCATTTACCACGGCTTCTCTGTCAAAACAAAGAAATGCTTGTTCTAAATGTGCTTCTGAGTGCCAAATTGAAAGCCAAGTTTTGTAACACTAATAAAGTAGCTCCCAAGTGAAACAGGTGTAGTAATTTAGACCCTTCCTGTCTCGAGCTTGCATGTACATGCTATGTCTTTTCTTTATTAGCTTTAAAATGAGAGCTTGGTGTGCAAAATAAGCTATTTAATTCAGACTTGTGGAGCAGAATATAATCTTTAATTTAAACTAGTGCAGTAAAAAGAGGCCTTTAATTTTAACTGGCATGTGCGTGTGAATTTGAATTAATAATCCAGAAAATTGAAACTATTTTGCTGCTGTTGCTGGATATTGACTGTTCTTCACATGCCCTTAGTTTCACTCACTCGATTTCTCTCCCAAACTGCAGCTAGTGCTTTCCTTCCATCTTTATTTTTTCTTCCTATGATGTAGCTTCTTTATGCAAAGCAATGCTTTTTGAAAAAGTTTCAGTTGACTGAACTCCCTTTACTGAAAAAAAAAAACCTTTAATAAAGGAATACTAAGTCTGTATTAATTTAGTTTACAAAAAGAATATAATTGGTATATTCATTATATCTACTTAAGATGTAATTCAAGTGCACTCTGAATTCATGCCTGATTGAATTCTTAGATGGGAAGATGTTCTACTCACATCCCTGTGACAAAGTCCCACTTCCTCAGACAGCACCGGTTCCTATTGAAGCTTGAGCCCACAGCTGGAACAACTTAGAAATATATATTGGGGACAACAATTACAACCATGATGTCTTATTGATTGTGGTTTCATTAGAACTAAATGGTACCCATCCTTCAAGCTCCTACGTAAAGATTGCTGACCCAGGGAGCCACTGGGTATTCTGTTCACCCAGAATGAGCTTTCGTTTTCTTGCATAACAGAAAAACTGATCATGGGGGCTTTGCAATTAGCTCTTATCACTATGGTCACTCTTCCACTGATGAAGCACATTTTAAGTAGATAACCCCCTTCTTTGTGAAAACCTAAGTTTACAGATTCTTAACACCTGGGGACTGGGGCCATGTATTTTCAGTTCAGATTTATATTTCAAGTTACATACTAAAACATAAGTATTAATGTGGAAATTAATAAATACTAGAGACCCGGCAAACATTCCAACATGTCAAATGGTAGGGTTATTGAGTAAAAAGCAAAAGGACACCATGCTTGGCCAAGTAGAGGATCAGTGAAAAAGAGGAAGACCCTTATTGAGATGGGTGAACACAGTGGCTACAGCAATGGGCTCAAACACCAGTTAAGGACCTGGCAATGTTTCTCATTGTGTTGTAGGTCCTTAAGTCACTGTAAGTTATAACTGACTTGACAGCACCTAACAATAACAGCATTGTGCAGAAGTGTACTGACCCAAGGCTAAGAGAATTGAGGCACATAAATGTGTACATTTTAGGGCAATGGGAAGGAGGCAATGGTCAGATTACAAGCAAGGGAAGAGTCGTGATTTGTGTTAGCTATGCAATCTCATGTCATCTTGAATGATAGAGTGAAGGGATAGAGAATTGTCGGTTAATCAGGTCACAGACTTATGAAGCTTCCTAGTAGTGATTGCAGCTTTCTGATGAGGATTCTGAGAATTTTTTTCTCTCTCTGCTTCACCTTCCTGTGGACTAGATGCTCAGTGAGCTGGAGGAGACAGGTGGAGATCCACACCAGTGTCGAGATGCTTCCACAACCACAGGATCCACCAGATTTTTTACCCACCAGCATGTGATCTTCCTTCATTTGGCATCACTACCTATGCTGTGTGAGTCTGAAGAAGAATTTTCAGATCAGTATCAACATATGGGCTAATATCGGGCTTATGGACTTGATCTGGACTGGGCTGGGAAGTTTTTCAATTTACAGTTACTCTTTGATATAAAGCACTTTCGTACACCCAGATGAGTGTCTCTGGATTTCTTTCTCTAGTAAACCAGGAATCTGAAAAGAATTTGGTCAAGAATCATAGAGAAAGGTAGAAGCAGAGAAAAAGCAGAAAATTTATGGCAGGCTAGTAATTTTGAGATCAAACAACTGTGCGTTCCAGCACAGTTGATGAACTTGACGAATACATAGAGGCCCCTTTTGCCTAAGAAGCATCAACAATCAGGTCTTCAGAAGGAGAACCCAGATCTCTCTGTGAGAGAGCAGAATGTCATTCTGGGTAGAGATCATGAATGTGGAATCCCAAGGGTACCACTACCAGAGAAATATAAATAGAGGATAGATAAATAGGCAGCCCAAAATAGATATTCATTTATGTAAATGCATATACTGTTTTGCTAGTTCATGAAGCTCTTTTAATAGAAGGAAAAGCTTTTCATTAATTAAAGCTAAAAAGTTAAATTGCTAGAAGGCAATCTGTGGAGGTTAGGAGTCTTCCACACCAGAAAGCAACAGTCAATAAGTATATCTGCCATACCTGTGGGACCTCAGCTGGGTGGGTGTGAAGGGAAGATATGTGCAGGGGCAGTTGATGTTGCCCAGAATTTGAAAGCCTCCATTTGCACTTCACATATACTTTGTTATAAAAAAAACAGCATCCAGCAGACTTCTTGAGATATAACTGCAGTTTTGCATGGTCCAGTTTTTTTTTGTTTTTTTTTTTTGTTTTTTTGGAATTGAATCGTGTCTCTCCAAATCAGGTTTTACTTGGGAGAGCAAATTCATTGAATTTGTACACATCTCTCCTCTAAATATGCATACTGTTCTCAGTAAGTATAAACCCATTGTAATTTCATGATTGACGTATTTCAATCAACACACTTTCCAAAGTTTATCTACTTTGTACCAGATGCACAAGGACACTAGAGCACATTCTGTTTATCCATTTCTCTGTTGGAAAGCATTCAAACTGTTCCCATCTTGTAGCTAATGTGAACAATGCTGCATTAGCATTGACGTACATGTGTCTGGTTGTACAGCATGATGCACGGGGCACATAGTGTCAAATAATTGTACGGACACTAGTGTCTTGAAATTGAAAATGTGTTTTTACCATAATGTAAAAACACAGCAATAATAATAAGACAGTATAGACAGAAAACAAGTGATGGTTTACTGATAAATATGTTCCTTGAATCATTGACTAAACCAAGACAGCAAAGAACTTTCCAGTCTATTTAATTCTCTTAAATTGAGTTTAGCACTGGAGCACTCTAATCCTGGACCATGGCTGTGTATTGTATATACAATCTCGTTTAGTAAACATTGAGTGCATGCTTGCCATGTGCCAATCAATGTGCTGAGTTCTGGGAAAACAAATTAAGGCCTGCCTTAGCAAGACCTGCCTCTGCCATAAGTGAGGGAGATGACCACACAGACAGCTAAATTGAACACAATGTAATATGAATCATAGAGGAAGTAAGGTTGTCTTAGAATGGATTGTTGCCAATCTCTCAAGCATCTCCAGGGATGGTTGTATTTTGTTCCATTTTGGAGCACTGTTCCATAATGTTGTTCTAGAAGATTATTACTAAGGATCTTTTCCATTCTGAAATATTGATTAGATTGTACTTAAATTTAAATATATTGTAATATAAAATATTCCCTATTTTTAAAATACTAGGAACATGGAAAGTAGCTGGTCATAATCTCCCACATAAAGCATCTTTCAGGAATTTAAAGATAATGATTAAGCCCATCTCTAATTCTCTTCTCTCTAGAACACAGTTCTCCAGAAATAGTCTACCTTCATAAAGGCTCTTTCCCATTCTTTAACGAGGATACTGGTCCTTCTCTGAACACATTCATGTAACTTCAAAATTTTCCTATATCCTTGTCTTTATTATTTTCTCTTTCCCTTCTTACTACCTTTAATCATGTGGTCTTTTAAAACATTCTGCACAGGACAGGATGGCCAATAAAATGGAAGCTCAGAGTGAAGAAGAATGATTGATTGTGGAGGCAAAAACAATAAAACAAAACTTTGAAAGAGTATATTCTGACTCACAATAACCCTAATAAGGTTTTAGAGGCTATAAATATTTACTGGAGCAGATAAGCAAATGGTGTATTTGAACCACTAATTTTGAGTCCAAGGTTTACCTGACAGGGCGACCCCGGTGTCTTAATAAAAGAGGCTGTTGTTTGCTGGTGCCATCAAGTCACTTCCCACTTATGTATAGCAGAAGAGAGTTCTGTTCAGTTCTATTCAGTCTCCATTTGTAATAACCTGTATACACTGCCTAGCCTTCTCCTGCACCATCCTCACAAGAGTTGTTAGGTTTGGATCCATTGTTCCAGTCACTATGTCAACACTGAGGCTTAGCCTTTATCACTGACCCTCAACTTTTTTCAACATAATGCCCTTGTCCAGGGACTAGTCTCTCCTAATAACATGTTTCTAGTATGTTGTCTACCCTTGATTCAAAGGAACATTTTAGCTGTACTTATTCCAAGACAGATTTAATAGTTGTTCTAGCACCCCAGGGTGCTATCAATATTTTTCACCAAAATATTTTGATCATTCCATAAGTGTGCAAAAATAGAACTATGAATAAGGAAGACAAAAGAAGAATGGATGCATTTGCATGATCAAGGCATCCTGATGTGGAGCAAGAAAGGCTTAGTCTTCAAAGCATTGTGTTTGTTTTTCAACACTACAAAGAGTTACAGTGCATCAGGTTTATCCAATGCAACATGCCCCTTGATTTCTTAACTTCAACTTCCAAGAGCCCTGATTGTGGATTCAAACAAAATGATATGCTTCACAATATTTAATCTTTTCTCTTCTTTGTTTATCACAATGTGGTCTATGACTCCAGTTGGTAGGATTTTTGCTTTCTTGACATTGAGCTGCAATCTATAAGGAAGGCTGTTTTTAATTTCTACCAGGAAGGGCTTCAAGTTCTCCTCACTTTCAGGAACCAAGATTTTTGTCAATTGTTACAGGTTACAAGTAAGTCTTCCACCAATCCTGATGACACCTTCTTCTCCACGTAATCAATTTTCTTGGATTATTTGCTCATCATACAAATTGAATAAGTGTCCTGAAAAAATAAAACCTTGAAGCACATCTTTCTTGACCTTTTAAACAGCTCTATTAACACATAGTTCACATATCATACAATTCAATGGTTTCAATCATATTTTTAAAAGGTATGCAACATTATCACAATCAATTTTAAGATATTTTCTTCTTTCTTGGACTCATTGTTGTTAGTTCCCCATTTCCTCCCACTGAACCTACTAAGTCCTTCAAAAAAAACCAAACTTGTTACTATAGTGGCCCCCTAAGTTTTGGAAACTTTAAATATTTATGGGACTAGAAAGCCCAGTCTTTCTACTAAGAAGTTGCTGGTGTTTTCAAACTGGCAACCACAAAGATTTCTGCCCAACTCATAACCACTACACCACCACACCCCTAGGAACCTATGAATTTAGCTATTGTTCCTGTAGATTTTTTAAATCTGGATTTCATATGCAGAAAAAAATACAAAATGAAATTTGAATGAAAAATATTAATAAATAGAACAAAGACCTTTCAAATAAAAAAGCAGAAAATATTAAAAACTCGAAGAAATTTAAAATGTGCCAAAGGGGAAATCAAATAATAGGGTGTTAAATTTTAACCTAACTTCATTGGCAAACCTCTCGTGGTTAAATTTTTTTCTTTTCAAATGACTGTCTCTTAATCTATATACAGGAACTACATGAAGTTTTCTGGAAGTCACTGTTTTCTCAATGTTATCCATAACTTGTTAGGATCCACAAAGTTGAATGATTTGGCATAGACGATAAAACACAAAGACCTTTACCATGCCCTCTCCTTTCAGCCAACATCCATACTAGGTCAGTAGTGATAGCTCTCTTGTTACAGCCTCTTTTCAATCCAGCCTGAGGAATGGGCATGCCCCTTTGAAGGTACTGCTGAAACTGCTGTTGAATTACCTTCAGGAAATATTACTTTCAATCAATATTGATATTGTTTAATAACTTCCACATTCCGGCACCTCTCCTTTCTTTGGAATGGGCTCAAATATGAGTTTCTTTCATCTGATTAACCAGGAAGCTGTCTCCTAAATTTCTTGGCAAAAATGGACTTGGGTGTGATAACAGTGATAGTATTCTGTAGCTTGAGTATTCTGTTGGGTCACCTTCCTTTGGAATGGGTGCAATTATGGAACTCTTCCAGTCGGTTAGACAAATAGCCATGTCCCAAATTTCCTGGAATAGATAACTAAGTGGTTTCCGTGCTTCTTTAGCTTTCTGAAACATTTCAATGTGTATTCCATCAATTCTAGGAGCTTTGTTGGGGGCTAATGTATTCAGTGATGTTTGGAATACTTCCTTCAGCATCATTGGTTTTGTTCATATGCTAGTCCTTATGTTAGTCCAGGTTGACTAGAGAAACAAATCCAGGGATACTCATATACGTATTAGAGAGAGGTTTATATTAAAGAGCTCTTGCATGTTGAGAAAACTTCCAAGTCCAGTCTATATCAAGTACATAAGTCCAATATTAACCCATATGTCCTATACTAGTGTGGTGGTCATGTACTTGATGTCAATTTCATGATTGGGAATGTAAGGGTGGAGTCTAGCTTGTCAATCTGGAGATAGTCAATGAGGGCTCTGTGTGGACTTGGTTTTTTCCTGAGAATTCTGGAAAGTCACGTGGTATTTCTCAATGAGAGAAGAGACACTAGACTCAGTTCCTGGGAGATGCTTAACAGACAGGACAAGATGGATAGATAGATCCTGAGTCCTAGGAACTGGAAGAGTCAGAGGAGAAGCCACATGGGCTTACCCTGATCATACCAGATCTCTGAAGCTGGAGAAGCCATGTGGAGACTCCTATCAATGCTGAAATACTTGAGAGGCCACAGGATGACCCCTATCAGTGCTGAGATGCTTCTATAATCAATGGATACTGCTAATGGACCCTGAACCCTGGAAATGAGCAGCTATGCGGAGACCCCTACCAGCACCAAGATGCCACTGGATACACAAGACTCTGCACTCACGGGCCAGTGATTGTCCTGGTGCCATTGTAACTGCTTCATGAGTAGGAAGGAGACTTCATAGACTAGTATCAGACATGTGGACTAATATGGGATTTGTGACCGTGGACTGGCCTGGGTTGGGATGCTTCCTTGATGTTCCTTTCCCTTATACCCTATGCATATTTATGACTTTGTTTCTCTGGCCTACCCAGACTAACACAATTAGTCTATAAATTCCTCATCAGAATCACATAGCACATGCAATAAGATCAAATTCAGGAATCACAGACTATTGGGAGAAAAGTCTTATAGATCCAGTGGCAGTGGAAATATCTCAGCACTGGTGTGGAGCCTCTAAATGGCCCCTTCAACTCTTTGAGTGTCTCAACAGCAAGAAAGAGAAGCAGAGAAAGAACAGGTGGCCTTCCTCCAGGGAGAGAGGAAGTTCCCAGAATGCCCGTGAGAAGGCTTTGCCCACAAAGTGTCATCATCAGACTGTGACCTGATTGACAGACTAGACTCTACCTCTGCATCAGTTTATCTCTCAAGACATGAAGTCATGTAACTACCACACTCTTGAAATAGTTGGCTGTAGACTAGTTCTTTTTGGTCCATTACTTCTTGTCATGATGCTACTCATATCATTCAATATTTTACCATAGACTGTTTCAAAATTGCAATCACTTGGTGACTTGAAAGTTGATCCTACTTCTCTAAGAAGATATGAAGGGAAAGGAAAAACACTATCAGCCTCTCTTTCTTTCAGATTGTACCTGCTACATCTATAGGTAGTCCTTGAGTTAAGACATTTTTGAATTATCACTTACAACTTTGTTTCATATTTTATTTTAGTAATATGCCTTACCATAATTATTCCATTATTCCATTAATTCCTAATTAATTGAACAAATAATTAGGGGAGCTCAATTATAGGAAAAAGAATGCAGCATCATGATTGGAGGAAGGCTTATTAACAACCTGACATATACAGCTCACACAACCTTACTTGCTGAAAGTCAGGAGACTTGAAAAACTTGCTGATAACAATCAAAACTTGCAGTTTTCAGTATGGATTACAACTCAATGTAAAAAAACCCCAAAATTCTTATAAGTGGATCAATAAATAACATCATCATAAATGAAGAAAGGATTGAAATTTTCAAGGATTTCATCCTGCTTGGATCAATAATCCATGCTCATGAAAGCAGCAGTCAGGAGATCACATTGCACTGACTCCATTTCTTACACAAGACCTCTTAAAAAGGATTGAAGAGCAAGGATGTTACTTTGAAGAATGCGGTGTGCCTGATCCAATCCTTGTATTTTCAATCATCTCATTTGCATAGACAAGTAGGGCATTGAATAAGGAAGACAAAATGAGTTGATACACTTGGATTACAGTGCTGGCAAACAATATTGAAAGCCCCATGGATTGCTTAAAGAACAAGAAAATCTGTCTTGGAAGAAGTAGCCAGAATGCTTCTTAGAGGCAAGGATGGTAAAATTTTGTCTCTCATGCTTTTAACAAGTTGTCAGGAGAGACAAGTCACTGCAAGAGAACATCACGCTTGATAAAATAGCAGGAAAACAAAACATTGGAAAACTCTCAACAGGATGGATTGACCCAGTAGATTATAGATGGGTTCAAACAAGAACAGCGGTGTGGACAGCACAGGACTGAGCAGTGCTCTGTTCTGTTGTACAAAGAGTTGCTGAAAGTCGGAACCACTGAATAACGCAGGAGCGATCAGTCTGTTGAGAAGGACGTCATTCTGGGTAGAGAGGCAGCAAAAAGAGGAGGCCCTTTAACAAGACGGGGTGCAATACTGGCTGCAACAATGCGCTCAAGCATGATAGCCATGGGAGTGGTGCAGTGGGGTGGGGTCTCATGGTGCTGTACATCGGAGCCCAGGATTGCTGTGAGTTCGAATAGACTCAGAGGCACCTAACCACAGCCCATCATCGTTAAAGTCATTTGGGGGACTTGAGGTAACCGTATTGAATTTACAGTAGGCATAATATAAGGGTAAGGAATCATGGGGCTGTAGTCATTACACTTTGGGCTGGGGTCCACATACTTGGTACTTTGAAACCATCACCACCCTCTCGGGAGAAAGACTGGGCCTCCTAATTCCATCAATATTTACTGTCTTGGAGTCACACAATGGATTCACTATGAGTCAGCACTGATTCCATAGCAGTGAGACAGTAGAGGGATGTTCATGGCAGAGGAGAGGCTAGGCCTGGCAGTACAATTTTGAGCCTTTAGAAATTAAAAATGGCCTGTTGTTTACCTTCAAGATTTTTAAGACCTCAGATACTATAGCTTTTGATAGATGGGGGCCATCAGCTTTCTTCACCGGGGCAGCTGATTACAAGGATCTACATATAACCTCCTCTCTGGGGGACAGACAACAGAAAAGTGGATGAATATAGACATTGGATAGTGCAAGATATGACAAAATAGTAATTTATAGATTATCAAGGGTACATGAGGGGAGTGTGGAAAGAGAGGAAAAAATGAGGAGCTGACACCAAGGGCTCAATAGAAAGCATTTGTTTTGTGAGTGACGAGTGCAACAAATGTATAAATGTGCTTGACATACAATGGATGGATGTACAGATTGTGATAAGAGTTGTACAAACCCCCAACAAAACGACTTTAAAAAAGCATAAACTAAACAGAAAAATGCAAAATGGACAACAACCTGAGGCAGGCTTGCTGCTCCTGACTTGTTTGAAATTCCATACATTAAAAAAAATTCTCTGGAGAATTCCTGTATGATGTTGTTCTCGTTAAAAGTCTCCCTGTTTTGGTTTCTCACAAGCATTCTAGCTGTTATTTATTCCAAGATAGACTTGTTTTGCTTCTGACTGTCTGTGGTATTTTCAACAGTCTCATCCAAGATCACAGTTCAAAATCCATTGCTCCTTCTTCCAACTTCCTTATTCATGGTCAGCGGAGCTGGGGTGGAGGAAGTGGTCATACACAGGACTGCCATTAGCGAGGCCAGCAGCTCCACAGCACCGGCTGCTGAGAAGGAGAAAGATATGTCCCCTAGGGTCTGTGGTCTCTAGAGTAAATATTCCTCTAAATATTGTTAGAGGAACAAAGTGGACTATAATATGCCAATCGATGTTCAGATTATGGAGACGACCACAAAAAATTTCTCTGAAAATATTTCTTCTAGAAAATTGTGGCCGTGCTGGGCAGTTTTCTGCCTACTCAATATTTCTAAGTCATCCTAAATTTGGGGATGATTAATGATATTTTCACTAATGGACGAGGAGAACATGTAATTTGCACAGCTTCCAGGCTAGGTCCTGGAGATCAACATGTGCTTTCTCAATTCTTTTGCTGCCGCTTGACACTCAGTGAAACCAAGCTGCAATTATAAAGATGACGCTACTACCCATGAGGGCAGAGCCATGTGATGGAAGAAACTTGAGTCACTAATATTGCAGAAGTACTTGGCTTGACATGTTAGCCTTGAATTATTACCTTAGAGGTAAGTAAACTATTATTTAGTGAAATATCAGAAATATAGAAAAATATGTTAGAACCTTAAGAGTATCAGATTGTATACTATTCTAAAAGAAACTGTTTTGTGTGAATCCCTAAGCACTTAGTCCTCCTTGCTAGGAAACTCAGAGATGTATTTGTGACACAAAACTCGCCAATACACCAGCAAATTCAAAGTGCTATGTGAACATGATCTATGAATTCTTGGCTAGTGACTTTCATCTCCTTATTAATAATTTTTTTCTTCACTGATAATCTCAACTCAAAATCCTACCCTCTTCAACTGAATAGGATGCTTATATCACTTCAAAGGGTTTTTTAAAGATATGGCATATAAAATAAATCTATTAATACTTAAATGTTCAAAAGACACATTTGCGAAAAAACAAAGTCTTCTCTCCCAGAGCCATAAAACCCAATGAGACAGTAGATGTGGCTCCAAAGGTGATTTCAAAAGAACATCATTTGGATAGTCTACTTTGTAGCCTGCAATTTCCCCCCTTTTATGTACAAGAATGCATTTATTAAGCTACTTATAGATTTTTAACATATAATTTACTGCACTAAACACTCATTTCTTGATCTTTGCTCTTTATACCAGACATCCATTTAGTATAGCATATATTATTCAACTGTCATAATAAGAGGGGCAAAATGAAAACACTATTTTAATTTAGTACAGAATTATGTTTTAGCAACTCCTTTCCTCCTTTTTGGTTATATTATTTGTATGTATAAATTAAATAAATCATTTTCATAAGAGATTTAACACAATTTGAATGGGCTTTTGTGCAATAGCTTCCACCTCCTACAAGTTTAATGATACCATATTGGAAGAATTCTATAATCACTGGAAAGACTGTAGAAGGCAACACAGTCATCATGTTGCACCTTTTCAAAAGTGATATGAAAGGTCAATTCCATTAAAGATTTCAAATATATACCCTAATTTTAAAGCTGCTGAACGAATGCCTCACATATAATCATGAACACTTTAGGTATAATACTTACTGCATTAGTTTAAGAAAAATGTGTATTGAACTTTATACTCATGTATTTAATATTTTAATATATTATATCTTTTAAAGGGTTTAGGAAACTTAAGATTAAAAAAAAAAAGAACACTTTCTCATTATTTCTCTAATGCCCAGAATTCATTGTTTTCAGGAAACAGGGGGAGCACAAAACTGGCCTGCTCTTAACAGCACCCTTATGCGTTTCGTTGATGATTTATTCAAATCCAGTTTCAAACCTGCTATTAGATCCCCCATTGCTTTAATGCAGCTAGGCCACCATTCATAACTGTCAAGGACCAATTCATCAGGACGGAGACTTTTTAGACCTCCAAACTTGTATAAATGTCCTTTTCTTGTTAGCATACATGACTGTAAACACTATTATTCCATTCTTTCACATTTTCCTCTTTTGACAAATACTTTAGAGTGCATCTACTGAAATTCTAAATGAACTATCAAAGGAAGCATACTTGAATCATAAGCTAATGTCATTCAGATGTCCTTTAATTTTTTTCCCTTTTGGTTGATGATGCAGGTCCCTGAATGACTCACCTGATCTTAGAGAGAAGGGTGTGCTTTTGTAAAATAATCTACAGAGTGCACAATTTGGCAGAAATAAGTGACTAAAACTGTAAGAAGAAGTTCTTTAAAAGGGAACAGAGAACTGACCATTTACTATAATCTAATGCTCCTGATTCCAATCTATTAAAAGAGAGAATTTATAGCAATGAGTGAATCTCAAAAACACAATATCTCAGTAAAGAAGTAAGTTACTAAATAATAGGTAGAAAATAATCTCATTTACATAAAGGGAAAAACAGCAAATAAAAATCAAATTAATGATTACATAAAAAAATGAGCCTAGTGTTTACCAGTGGGACAGAGCACTGAGGGCAAATTTTGAAGAGGCATGGAAGAGACCTCTGAGAAATGGTGACTTGCTACTTTGTGAGAAGAGTGAGGAGGAGAGTGAGACAGAAGTACAGTTATGGTATCACAAGTATGACACGTGTCCTGGATGCTGCTTGAAGAGGGAAACCACTGAGCAGTTTCTAGTCACCCAAGATGAACCAATGTCATTCTGCAGGCACAGTAGACATGGAGGCACAATTAGGCACTGTCTGTGAACTTTCCAGAAGAGTCAGGGGATGATTGAGGGAAATATGAGCTACCACTCATGTGGAAAGCACGGCAGGAGCAGTGGACCAAGGGCAGATAGGAGTTTGTGCTGATAATTGCTGCTATCGATATCCAGTCAGATTGGAAATGGGCAGGGAAGAGGGGCCATACAGACTTCACTGCCATCCAGTCAAGTCATCGCAACCTTGTAGGACAGGGCAGACCTGCCTCTGTGCCTTTTCAAGACTGTAACTCTGTATCAGAGTTGAAGCCTTGTCTTACTCCCAAAGAGCAGCTGGTGATTTCAAACTGCTGACCTCGGTGTTAGCAGCCCAAGGAGTAACGCACAAAGCCACCCAGGTTCCTAGGCATTGTCTCTGGGCTACATCTTTGCCTGGGGATTTCATTTTAGGGCTTGTCATAGGGACCCTGTTCCATAGATTCTCTGGCAAGATGAGGTTCTCAATGGAATAAGAGACTTTCACGTGGAGTTTACAGTCATTCTATTTAAATTCTAAGTGATCCGCTATTGGTAATTTTTAAAGACACTCATACAGGGCATAGTTTAGGGATGTTGCAGACTCCTGCAATAAAACAAATATGAAAACAGTGAGCCACACTGTATTGATTCTGGCTTCCTAGTGCATACACAAGTCATCTTAAACTACACTGTAGGTGAATGTGTGTGCCAATAGCATCATGGAAAACTTCAAAATAGGGTGGGGATTTCCAACGTGTGAAATGCAGACACAAAGAGAGTAGACGCTATTGAAAACATGGCCCAAGTAGACAGGCTGTACATCAGGTTGCCACAAGTTTTCCATTGGCATGAAAATGTAGTATCTGTGGAGGAAAATGAATAAAAAAATTGATGTGGACTGGAAAACAATGGACCTGTGGTCAATTAGTGCAACACGGTCATGGTAGACAGGCAAGGGAAGGGAAGAGGAAGACAAATTGCTGACAATGCCCTGATGTTACAGGGTAGGTGCATATTTCACATCGTTTCAACCCTAATTAGAATTATATTGCATAGAACATCTCTGAGAGCATTTGGGATAATACCACCACCTTATGCAGTTTAATATCTATAGCAGTTAAAGATGTTGAAATATGCAGCTATTTGCATACTCCATGATGCAAATAACTTGGGTTCTACCTATGAAATGTATTTTTGAAATATAGAAAATGAATCTATATTTTTATTCAATACTGTTTAAGTGTGTATGTACATATGTAATATATTTCTAAATAGTGTATTCTTTTAGATTCCATAATTCTGCTGAAAACTGCAAAGAAACAATTCAATACACCAGAAAAATAATCTGGGGTGGAGGGCTGAGTAGGTAGGAATCAAAACATTGTTCCTTAATAAATATGTTGATAAATAAACGTCATTAATATTAACAGAAGTAATAATAAAACTAATATTCTCATATCAATTGAAAATATCACTCCTAGTATGACAAAGGCTCAAAAGATCTTGGGAAAATTTTCCATCTCTTCAGGAGCTTCAATTGAGGAATAAAATGGCACTTGATCTTTGGGACACCTCCGTGTTTGTCTTTGGCTGTCAAGCAGAAAGGAGTGCAATTCCCCTCACATGGAGAAGATTAGGCTCATCCATGAAACCAGAGAAACTACAAAATGGGAAAACAGAATCCTGGGTAGTCATGTTCTCTGCCTCCCTTTGAAGAGGGCACAATCCCACCTTGCAGCATCAGGATTAATGAACTAAATTCTCAACAACATTCAGATGGAGAGAGGAATAGGAAGTTGGGCAAGCATTTGCTAAGTAATGAGGCACGAAGACTAAACATTAAATAACATGAAATTCTTCACCCTAAAGGAAAAGTTCTATTAGATATACAAATAGCATTTAATCTTGACAATTTGTAGAAATTACTCATTTGTTCAGATGTTCCACTAGTTTGATTAGACTCCTTATATAGTCATAGACTGTTGACAGAGAAGGAAACAAAATCCAGTTTAAAGTTAAAGTTTAAAAGGCAAAGATTTCAATATTTTTCAGATGGTTCTCTAAAAGCCAGCCCATGTGCTTTAAGAAGAAGAGTTTACCACTGCAATTATCTGGACACTAACTTGAGGATGAAATACAGGCATATATGTGTGTATATATATTTATATGTATACATATACACCACACGGGCACACATACATCAAGCCTGTACACTTATATATGCTCAACTGAAAACAGAAATACATTTCTGCTTATTTCATTAAACTTACATTTCAAATAATTTTAAATTATTTATTTATTTGTTTACTCTTAATACCACAAGCTACGTAATATGCCTTGTATTACATCATATCAACAAAACATAGACATACTCCAAGGAACTGGCTCAGTAAGGTACTACAACTTGGCAGCTCATTCTACCTACCACTGGCTTGGATGCCAATTAAGTCTAACCATAAAGGAGTGGCTTTCTTCCAGAAACATAACAAAAGAAAAGGACAATGCTACTTTCCTGCCATGGAGAAATTAAAGATCATAATGGAAATTGATGGTTCTGGAATTGTCCCTCTGATCAAGCTGGGGAAATGCTGAGAATGTGCTCATGTACTTCTGTCCTCCTCAATTCTAATTTACTTATTTATAAGCAGCAGTTCTCAAAGTCCAGCCCGCGGGTCGCATGCCCAAGGACATTTATCTGGTCTGCCGGGGGCTTTTGCAGCCACTTCTGTCCTGCTTAGCAGATGACTCATCCTGGGCCTGCATTGAATTTATTCATAATTTTTTTAACTATATAGTTTGTTTGTTTTTTAACTATAGTCGGGACATCCAACCGTCTGAGGAACAGTGAGCTGAACCTTTAAAAGTGTGAGGACCTCTGATAGACTTCCACCACTCACCTGTCAGTATGCCATGCTGTGTTGGCCTTTGTGTTCTTTGATACTGGAAGCTCTGCCACTGGTATTTCAAATACAAGTAAATTCATCCATGGTGAGCAGCTTTCAGCAGAGCTTACAGACTAGGAACAGATGATAAAGACGGAATAGTTATCTACTTCTGAGAGATGTGTCTGAAAGTCTCCAGAAGAACAGAGAAGCATTGCCAGAGGTTATAGTGCTGGAAGAGACAGCTCACAGATTGACAGGCTCTCAAAAGTCAACTGGAAAAGCTGTCCCTCAAAACAGTGGACCTTTTAATAATGTGAATGGAGTCAAGTTTTATGGACATTTGTTTGCTGATGGAGCATGACTCAAAATGAGAAGAAACAGCTACAAAGAAAACGTGATATACAAAGCATGAAAATTGGAAGTCTTAAATAAATCAGAGGTTATATAAAGAGTTATTGTAAGCATTGGTGAGCTGCAATGACTGCTGTTCCATTTAGGATAATCATGTGGTTTACTGTGCTGGGAATGACAAATTCAAAAGGAGTGGCATCACCTTCATCACCAAACAACCATTCTAAGTTCTATCCGGAAGTGCAATGCTGTCTGTGATAGAATTATACCTATATAACCTATGAGGAAGTTCAGCAGTCCCAAAAGCCTCATTAATCAGGAAGATACCATCGTGATCCTGATGATATTGGTTATCCTCCTTATAGACATGATCTTAATTAGTACAGGGTACAAGTGTCTCTTATATGTCCCATGACAGAAATTTCTTCCCTGCCTTTTTTTTAAAACATTGTTGGGGATCTTCTCCCTCTTACACATCATTTTTTGCCTTTATACTAATACTATCTTATCCTTACCACTTCAGTGTGATTTGCCTTGTACTGTTTTCTGTTGAATTTCCTAACTGTGATGCACAGAAGAAATGGATATATGATGATAGTAACTGATACAAGGTGTTACAGGGAATGCTGGGGTGGAGGTGGGCAAGGCGAAGTGAAGGAGGGTATCAAGAGTGAACAATGAGGGAAGGAGGAAGGGTGTGGGAACATTAGAATTGAGAGTGATTTCACAGATCAGTTTGAAAGCAATGTGAAAGTGGGGTGGTGGTGGGGAAGGCTTTAAGGTAGATGTGGTGGTGATTGTCCAACTCCTCTTGATGTGACTGAAAGATTGGACTTTTAGGCTGTATGGCATGTGAATTATGCACTAATAAAGCTTGTAGAAAAAACATACTATTCAAACTTATGTACCAATAAAGCTAGTGATGAAGAAACTGAAGAATTCTATCAACTTCTTCAGTCTAGAATTGGTCAGCTATACAGTCAAAATGTATTGAAGATTATTGGTGAACAGAACACAAAAAGTTAAAAACAAAGAGAAAGGCAGAGTAGTTGAAGAGTAAGATCTTGGTGATAAACTCAACTTGGAGATGCCATGATAGAATTTTGAAAACCAAAGGTGGTGTTCTGGAAAATATCTTATATCAATGATATAACCAATGGTAACACAGGCGGACCTTGCCAAAGGGTAAAAACAGGGATCAAATGGACGAATTCTATGAGAAAAACTGATGGCCAAGCTCATTCAGCCTACACAAAGTAAGACCAACTGTGGAACAGACAGCCAATTGCTCATATGCAGGGTAATGTTGAAATGGAAGAAAATGAATATAAGTACCTGAGATCCAAAATACAATCTTGAATAGATCCCACCTCAATTTACAAAACATCTCATGAGCCAATTGTAACCATCAAATACTACTGACAGAGACCTAATGAGTGGTAAGATGGCATCAAGAGCATCACATGTGAAGCAAGCAAAGCACTGTTAAAACAGGAAAGAAAGAAAAGATTAAAGTGGATGTAAGGACAGATTCTAACTTTAGTTTTTCAAAATTGAGTAGCTAAAGCAAGTGGAAGAAATCATGAATTACAAGAGTTGAATAGAAAATTTTAAAGGGCAGCCTAAGTCTAAGTACTGAAATCAAATGTGTGAAGACCCCGATTTACAAAGTCAAAGAAGGAGAATCTGCTCTGCAAATCTCGAGCTGAAAGAAGTGTATTGTCAAAATAGTCCTTAGAACTTCAGATGGTGAGACTTCCTCAGACATACTTGAGAGACAAGTCTCTGGAAAAGGATACCATGCTTCATAAATAGAGGACTGCTGAAAAAGAAGATGATCCGCACCAAGATGAATTGACACAGTGGCTGCAACAATGAACGAATATAACGTTTATGAGAATGGCACACTCAGTGTTTCAGTCTGTTGTACACAGAGACACTGTGAGTCAGAAGTGACTTCACAGTATCCTCATAGTAGCAGCACAAAACCCTTCAATACATGAGACTTTAGGTAAAACTGCATGAATACACAGCCCAAAGAAAGGACAAGATCTACTGGGTCATATGTTCTGACATCAGAACCTTCTTGATTGGTTTTGGATAGTCTGAGTTCTACATCTCCTGGATTCTGCTAAACTCATCTGAAGTCAGCAGCAAGCAGGTGGAGATCTGGTATTTTGCCAACTCCTTGGTTCTTTGGTATCTTAATGCTGATATATTGAAGAAACAGGGATGTGGGTTCTAATCCCAGCTCAGACATTGACTTACTGTGTACCCAAGTACCTAGTCATTTCTTTGTCTGTGTGTTAGTTTTTTCTTTCTCAAATGGTCTTCAAAATGCAGTCCAAGGACTCTGAAGGTCTTTGTAATCCTTTCCAAATGTCCATGAAATCAAAACTCTTTTCAGAATAGTATTAAGGTACTATATACCTTTTTTATTCTCATTTTATTATTAAATGGTACACGGAATTTTTCAGAGGTTAGTCACATATAATAATATAACAGATCATATTAAAATGGAGCTATGAGAGTGCAGATCTTCAAGACATTTCCAAAAAGAGAGAGTAAAAAAAGCCACTCTTTTCATTAACAAATATGTACTTAGCTTTCATGACATACAATTTCATTTATTTATATGTTTATCATTATTTTAATAAATTAATGAGTATTTGAATATTCTTCTTTTAAATTTTAGTATAATGAATATTGAATGGTGATAGCACTTCACAGAAACTAAAGCTCTTTGGGGGTTTCAATTATTTTTCATATTATGAAAGTGTGCTGATATCCATAAGTTTAAAAGTGTTAAATGATATTATTTCTATGATAACTTTCAGGGCATGGGGTATTTTCTACATATCAAACGATTGCTACTACTCTTAGTGACCCTCATTGGATACTGAGGGTGTAAATCATACAGGAACAGACAAGGTCTCATTTTTCTCTGACAGAGAAGCAGGCAGGTTTGAGTCAACCACTTTGTGGTCAGCAGTCCAAGACATAGTCCACAGATCCAAAGGAAATCATTTCATGAAGACTGAACATCTCCAGTTTACTTTGCTCAGTATAGACATCCATAAACACATGGTGGAAATATTATCTAACTGTTACATAATTAACTGGTGAATAATTACCCATGCCCAGAGAGCCAAATAATTCTACAATTTCTGAATAAAGAAACAACATGTATGTTATTCATACCTGGATAATATACTTCTGTGGCCTCTTTCTGACATCTGTATTCTAAATGTTTGTATCAGGAATTAGCAGCTGTCCCAAAGGGCATTGGTGCAGTGTCCTTTTGTACAATGGGCATAAGGAAAACTTAAGCAGCGACTAAGTGCAAGAATCTCAAACAACAGGGCCATTGTACTCTGAACATCATACTACCTAAACTACTCGTTAAGACCTTTGCCTGGGGAACTGATAGGTGACCTGTGCAGAGGTCTGTAGAGGGTAGTGTTACACACTCTAAAAGGCACATGGACAGTAAATAGAAACTATGAATTATTTGAAGCTAAGGTAGTAGATGTCATGAAATAGAGAAGGATATTAGTAAAATTGAAACTGCTAAATGATAAGTTTTCTTAGAAGAGAGAAAATAAATATCAAAATAAATACAGCAAGAAGACAGTGAGGTAAAAATAGAGAAATGAAGATAAATAAATGGAAAAAGGTAAGACCATATTGGCAAAGCTGCTATCATCCTGCCAGCATGGTATCCTGTATGATTTTCTTGCTTCTATGAGTCTACTTGTTCCAAAGCCAGAGTGAATTCTTGTTAGTCTGACTTCCATGCATCTGTGTTGTCATCGATGTAACCCAATGTGTCTCTTTCTTCATTGCCTGGCAAATCTAACTAGCACAGCTCACTTGTGCTGAAGAAAATAATAAGAATTTGAAGTGTGAAGGGATGAGCAAGGGAAACATAATTCATTTGCATAAAAGATATGCATACACATAACCTTTATATATACTTATATGTCTGAGTCTATATATGTTATAAGGAGTTATAGGGTTCTTCATTATTGAAGGAACTCAGAATATATGGTTGCTATCTGTCAGCAGGGAGTAGAAAACCTAAGTGAAAGTAAGTTGAAAATGTGGGAGAATAATTCCAATAAAAAGCAGTGTATTCGACTGTCTGGGTTGACTAAAGAAACAAATCTAGGGACACCCATGTGTGTGTAAGGAGTAATTGAATATCAAGAAAGCATCCAAGCCCAGTCCAGATCAAGTCCAGAAATCTGATCATAGTCCATAAATTCCTTTATAGACTCGTGCAGCACATGCAATGGCGCAAAATCCAGAAAAATTACAAGCCAATGGGTTTCAAGTGTCTCCAAGGCTCTCAAGGGTCTCAGCATGGCTTTATGTGACTTGTCAAAGGAAGAAGAACCCTGAAAGAGGGTGTGTGGCTCACCTTCAAGGAGAAAAAGACAGGGTCCAGTCTGGGAGAGTCATTTATCTCTGTCACTCTCTAAGCAAGCTGTGGCCTGATTAACAAGCTAAAGTCCATCCCAATGTTCCTATGAGAGCCATGGTGGCATGAGAAAGCTAACTATCACAGGTATTAAAAGGGGTTCCTGTGTCCTATTCCATAAGAACAGACAAAAGAGGCAAACTGAGAACCACAACTATGAACAAATATAATAACTTGTAATAATTGAAAACCAAGTTGAATTAAGAGGAACTAAAGTATCCTGTAGGACATATAACTTGCTCTCTAGTCTGGAAAATTGGATCTTCTTAGTGACTTTACAGATTTTATTGAGAGAGGCTTAAGGAAAACCACGTGGATAAGATCTGCAATAGTAAAGAAAAGTGTGAGGAAGACAAACAAGCCAGAAGCATAGAAAAAGCCAGAAAACAGTTCTTTTGGAAACCAGAGTAGGAGGGTTCATATTGCTTAGAGGCAGAGACCAAAACCTAGATATCATTATGGATTCACTTCTCTCACACACACGCCACAATAAGTCAGACTGATCGGATTTTTCAAATGATTCCAAAATTTGGCTATTTCTCACCGTTCCCATTTCTACCAGTTTGATCCACATCTTCATCTCCCCTTACTTAGATTACCACAGAGCCCAACAGCTGTTTTCCCTGCCTCTTTCTGTCTCATTGTTCTAAACCCAACATAGAAGCAGTCAACGTGAGGTTTTTCAAACCTCAAACAAAGCAAACCACTTCGTTGCTCAAAAGGTAGCATCTTCCTGTGGCAAAGTCCTTAGAATGGACGATGATGACAAGTCCTCGTATGATCTGACCCATTACCTGTCTGGCTGTGTCTCTTAATCACTCCATTGCTGTCCTAGAATGTGGAAGGTGCATTCCTGCATTGAGGATTTTGCACTCACCTCCCCCGATTTCTAGAATGCTCAAGTAAAGTCTCATGGGCTCTCTAATGACAGTCCAACATCTTACAATGAACCATGACTTTAATTAGATGACTTTTCTCTCTCAATTGTTTGTTGTCTATATTATTCTTCTATGATGTATGAACAGAAATTGTATCTCCTTTGTCCATGAGTTCATTTCAAGTGTCTACCGAGCACAATAGCACAATACATGAAACCTAATAGACATGTAATAAATGTGTCTTGAATGAATGAGCAAATGAGAATAGCCCCGAGGGCGTAGTGGTTACATGCTGAGCTGCAATCCACCAGTGTTCCGCAAGAGGAAGGCTGGACCTTCTACTCCTAGAAACACTTACAATCTGAAGAACCCACAGACGGTTGCTGCAAGTCAGCACTGACTCATTGGCAGTGAGTTTGGTTTGCTGTGGAGAATACCATGGTCCAGACATAGCAAATGCCACAGAAAAAAAGGATGCAACCTATAGATCAAAGAAGGAGTACAAACGATGAAGAAAGATAATTATTATTTATTCTGAAAATCACAGACAAAGTAAAAGCCCAGATAGAGATCTCAAAGAAGTTAAAAAAGTAAGTGCAAGATGTGCTTTCCATATAGCAATAACCTAAAGAGAATTTTTTTCCTGGAATTTGTTTGGGAAGGAAAGGTGAGAAATGAATATGTAGGGTGTGTTAATCCAAGTAGACTAGAGAAACAAATTTATAAACATGCATATGGATATAAGGGAGAGGTTTATATACAAGAGGAATGGAGCATTGAGAAAGTATCCCAACTCCATCCAGTCCAAGTCCACAAGTCTGATATTAGGCCACATGTCCAATACCAGTCTATAAAGTCTTCTTCAGATTCATGAGGTACATGCAATGACGCAAGGACAATCACCAGTGGGTACAGAGTCTTGTGTAACCATGGTGATAGAAGAATCTCAGCACTGGCAAAGGCCTCTCTGTAACTTCTCAAACATCTCAGCACTGGCAGCAATCTCTCTGGCTTTTCTGGAGTCAAAGGTCTGATTCCATCAGGGTAAGCCCTTGTGACTACTTCTCCAGCTCCTCCAGTTTCCAGGACTCAGGGACTATCAGCATGCCACCATCTTGTCTTGTCAGTAGCCCACCTCCAGGGGACTGAGTCTTATTCTCTCACTCCCATGAGGGAACTGTCACAAGATTTCCCAGAATTCTCAAAGAAAGCCAGGCCCACAAAGAGCTCTCATTGGCTATCTCCAGATTGATAGGCTAGACTCCACCCCTACACTCCCAATCATAAAATTGACACCAAAGTACATGACTGTCACATAGGGCAAGTGAGTCCCTAAATGGTGAATATAATAACATATTCAGCTGCTAAGCAATATTTAGTAGCTCAGGTTCACTCAGAACCACATGGGAAGAAGATTGTGGTGGTCTACAGCTGAGAGAATAAGTCACTTAAAGTCCTATGGAGCACAGTTCTAATGTGACACATATAGAGTTGCCATTTGTCAGAATTGAGTACATAGAGAACATGTGTGTGTGTGTGTGTGCAGTTGTCAGAATTGAGTACATAGAGAACGTATGTGTGTGTGTGTGTGCAGCAGCTTAGGTCAGGAGCAGGGTAGATGGCAGGAGTGGGGTAACCATCAAGCCTTGGTTTATATAGAGAGAGAGAACCAGGCCTACAAGGCAGAATGGAGAGAACCATGAAGATTGAATGACTGCAAATACAAGAAGCAAGTGATAGCTGCCTGTGTGAGGCGGAGAAAAAGAAGAGAAATAAAATAAACAAGAAAG
>PVJH01006645.1:0-34613 GCA_004026705.1 Nesogale talazaci
AAGAAAGTAAATGTCTAGAAAAGAATGAAGGCAACTTAAGTACAAACATGCCAGATTCAATTGATGTATGGATTGTGGTGAGTTGTATGAGCCCCCAATAAAATGATTTAAAAAAATATTTACAGCCACGGAAAGCCTGGGGAGCAGTTCTACCCTGCCCGATAGGATCGAAATCAATTCAATGGCTGGTTAAAAATAGGGACAGGAGTACTGCTATACATTCTACTCTGACATTTTTTTTTTTTTAGGCATCACAGCCCTCTGGTGGTGGGAGTAGGAGGCCCAGCCTTTGCTCCTGTGGAGCTGGAATTGAACCTCCATGCCAGTGGGCTGCAGTCCCGCGCACAACCACTACACCACCGGGGCTCAGCCCTCTACTCTGACTTTTTGAATGTTCAGATTTTGAAAAAACCTGCTATAAAGACTTTACTGAAAACTGTTTAGAAGTCAAATAGAGTTTTTTAAAAAAATACATAAAAATGTAAAGAGAGCAGTTTATTAATCTCCATATCCTTGAACAGCTTCCTATTAAAATGCAACACAAGGGATTTGATGTATCCTCTTATCTGAATGGACAGAGCATATGAGTAAACAGTTTTCAAGAGGTCGAACATCAGGTTGTTAAGGAGAGTGATTCCCCAGGTAATGGGAAACAAAGGAAGGGAGCCCCCTTGTTGCTCCACTTCACTGTCTGGAGAGATTTTACAGCCTCAGCACTGTGGGGAGCAGGGACACTAAGCATTGCTAACACTGACTTTTCAAGATGTAAAAGTTTTCTTCATGCCATGTGGAATACGTGGTATCACTTCACTAGTCTTTCAACAAATTCGTGTTGAGATTTTAGGAGGTAATAGGAATGAAAACTTCAGTAAGACATAATCCCTTGCCTTAAGGAATACATAGCCTAGGGGAGAAATGAGACAATTGTGTGGGTAACTCGAATAAAGAGAGCTATGTAAACTGTGAGAAAGTGCTTGCCAAACACTTTCTATTTACTGGGATCTTAATGATCAAGTAGTCTTTCTTCCTCATGTAAGAGATAAGGAAACGAAAAGGGTCCAATGAGTCAGTGTGGCATAATCTGGTCACATGCAGCAACAGTCAACCCAGCATCAAAATGTAGGAGTAGTTTTGGATTTCAGTGCTTACTAACTCTCATGAAGGACAGACAACCAGACTTGCTTGGATCTTAGTTTCCTCAGCAGTAGAACTGAGAAAACATAGATGCCAGTGAGTTGGTTTGTTGTTGCTGCTCTTGGGGGTGGTGGTGTTGAGATTAGGGTTAGTAGGAGTCATAATTGGATTCTGTGTTGGACTGTGAACCACAAAATAAGTAGTTCAACCTGCCAGCTATGAACAAGAAGAAAGAGGCTTTCTACTCCTGTGAAGATATTCAGCCTCAGAAGCCCATTGGAGCCGGTCTGCTCTAATCTGATAGGATCAATGTGAGTCGAAATCAACTTGATGGCGATGAGTTAGATTACGGTTGGTTTATTAGAACTGGTATAAAAGCCAAATGAGAACATGAAAGAATTTTTAGATTATATGGCAATGTCGAAAAGGTAAAATATCACTATACTTAATTCATGATAGAACAAAGAATAGAACCCAAGCCTTCTATCTTAGAAGAGCTTGTTCATCATGTTGTTTATATGAAGTGCTCTCCATGCATGTCTTATATACGGTTTAGGCAAATTGCTGTGTTGCATAGAGTGCAATATAATCTTTAATCATACCAGACATATGTGGATTACTTGAACTATATAATGATTACTCACCTGTTTGTGTTATATAAAGAAAAAGAAGCCAGATGCTCTCACTAGGAAACTTTCTTGGATAATTCACACAGTAACATGGGAGAGGGACTGGGTCCAACATTTCTCAACACCCTGGTTGTATTTTCAGCCTGTTTATTCTGGCTTCTTCCTTAGAAGCAGTGTTAGTCTTGAATAAAATTTGAGCAATTAAAAAGAAAAATAAACAGCAGTAACTTTGTAGACTAAAATGAGTGAACACATCCTTGAGGCACTTTAAGAGAAATGAAGTGATAACATCAATATAAGATTGTGTTACTTTGATCCGTTTAACATGTACGTGATATGATCAGATTTATATTTATAAATTTTCAGTCAGCACATGTAGCAACAAAACAAGAAATGGGTTAAAGGCAAGCGCTTATGTCCTCTTGCTCACCCCTTTACAGATTCCTTCTCCTTTGGCTAGGAGTGAAAAGAGGGAGCTAAGTTTATTTTTACATGTATTACCATATGACTTATGAAGGGAATTTTAGAGGTGGTGTGATGGGTGTGGTAGAAAAACAAAATAAAACCAAACAATCATGGAATTTAGGTTTAGAAGGATCTAGCTTTCAGTTTCCCTGACTGATGTGAGACCTGAGTCATACAACTGTCTGAACTTTCCGTTTCTTCATCTGTAAAAAGTGGAGACTCAAGGGGTATGTGGAAATTCTCTACATTTCCTGTGCTTTTTTTTTTTAAACCTAAAACTGCTTTACAACGTGAAATTAATTAAAAAAGAAGAAAAGCTGATCCTTGGTGGCACAGTGTTGTGTACGGGACTGCGGCCCACAGGGTTGACAGTTCAAATCCAGCAGCAGCTCTTTACGAGCAAGGCTGGGCTTCCTATTCCCACCAGGGCAGTGATGCAGGAGAAAAAAGAAGAAAAAGTAGAGACTAAGAAGACCTACCCCTGGGGTTGTCAGAAGAAGTCTAAGGCATTCCCCAATTCACTTAAAACAGTTCAAAGACACATGCCCTATTACAAAGAGCAAATAGAAATAAAATGTAATTTCAAAATGAGGTACAAGAAAATAAAATTGAAAAACTAAGAAGTGGTCACAGTAAGATTCACTTATGAAGACTAGGCCATCGAATCTTATACTGTGTCGCTAAGACTCGGTCACAGATTTGGGTCTATACAAAGATGATAATGCAGCAATTCCAGATCAACAGTGTCTATCCAAAGTGAGTTTAGTGGCTCCTCAAAAAGTTAAAACTAAAAGGATCATAGGACTCAGTGATTCCACTAGAATCACACCACAAGGAATCCAAAACTTGTTCACTAGAGTTTCTTGCAACACTGTTTTCAGCAGCTAAAAGCTAGACACTATCCTAGAAAATCCATTCACTGGATGAACAATAAACAAAATGTGAAATATCCAATCAACAGAATCTTATGAAAGCATATTAAAAAATGACTACTGATTCTGATACCGCAATGTGGGTGAAAGAAGAATGAAAGATTTCCAGGGCCTGAGGTAAAGAAGCAAGGGGGAATGACGGCTTAAAGGATTTGAGGTATCCTCTGGGTAATGGAAATGCTTTGGAAGTCGGTGGAGGTGATGGCTGCATATTAATGTAAACGTACTGAAGGGCACAACGGCTGTATATTCTAAACTAGGGAATTTGACTTCCAACAGCATCAAACCAACCAAACCAAAAATACATGGTTCTACAAAAGCAAAACTCTTAACACAAGAAAAGAAAGGGCTGAGCCCCGGTGGCATAGTGGTTGTGCACAAGACTGCGGTCACTGGGTTGGAGGTTCAAATCCAGCAGCTGCTCTCCAGGAGCAAAGCTGGGTCTCCTACTCCCACCACCAGAGGGTAGTGATGCCCCCCCCCCAAAAAAAAACACCCAAAAAAATAAAAAGAAAAGAAAGTATATTCATCAAGGGAAAGCCACACCTTCAAGGGCAGTATCTTCGTGTGAACCTCATGTCAGATTTCATATCATTCTTTGGAAGATTTTTCAATGTAATCAGATGCCATGACTATGAGGTATGACAGAGAGTTGTTCTCCTGAGAACTGGGAGATGGAGGCTTAAGGAGTGGGAGAAACAAAGTGGGAGTACTGTGGCTCACACCCCCCGATAGGTCTCTGACGAGCAGGTTTAGGGCAGATTCTAGATTCTAGAGGAAGAAGGGCAGCTTCTCTTTCAGGAATTCATCACAAATGTTTCTCCAGGTCAAATCTTTAGAAGCTATGGAGCAGGAATGAGTTTGGGATTGCCCTCCCTGTTAACATCTGGGTGCCATTTGTCCTTGATGCCAATGAAAAATTAGAGCCTTATGCTTTAAAGTATCGTCGATCTGAAAGCAGGAGTCATACCCAGATGAAAAGGAGGGGAATGTTGGAAACAGCCAGTGTCCATGCTGGGGCGGTGATAACTCTTCTCTTGTGAAAGGCCCCTTTCCACAACCCCCAGATAAAGCGGAATGACAGACACTCAGGTGAGAAAGCATGCCCTCAGTGTTTTCAGAGGACAAAGGCTTTGTGTAAAACGATGCCATTAATATGGAATTTCATGTAAAGTGTAAGGTTATTATAAATCATAGTTGTCATTGTTATTAATATTTGGCTATTCTACTGAATTTGTAAACAGAACAGATACTTCTACAGAAGCACCTATTCATCATTCTCAACAATAGTTATTGAGAACTTATTATGTGTCAGGTAGAGCAGGCATTAGCATCATGATTGGAAAAAAATAAATTCATGTTCTGAGAGTCTATGGTTTATTCCATAAATGAATTGATTTCTTTGGTTTATAATTCAAACCCAAACTTGCCACGCCACTAGGGCTGAAACAACTAAGAATGTATGTCTGTCAAAGTCTTAGATCTTCATTAACTTCCTAATGGGGTTATTGAAATGTCTTGAGAGTTTGAGTATTTCAATGTGTTTAGCAACATTTTCTTTCATTGCTACTCTATGAAGTTCTCAGGAGGTATACATTTAAATGGATACACACAATGCTGACTGCTTACATGGTTGGCTAACATTTGTTGCCTGTGTATTGTGTGTCAGGCAAGATGCTAATCATTATGCAAACATAATCTCATGTAGTCCCTAAAATATATTAAAAATCATTTTCGTGGGGTTCTTACAGCTCTTATGACATTCCGTACAGCAATTTTTTTTGAGGATCCATTTTTAATGTGTTACATAGTATGTACTCTGTACAGCAATTTTATCAAGCATATTTGTCCATTTGTTACCATCATCATTTTCCAAACATTCACTTTCTACTTGAGCCCTTGGTATCAGCTCCTGTTTTTTCCCTCCCTCCCATCCTCCTACCCTTGTGACCCTTTGATAGATTATAAATTATTATAATCTTTTCACCATTTCTGTTGTTGGTCCCCACAGATGGGTGGGTGGGAGTTATGTGTCGATCACTGAGATCAATTCCCCTATCCTCTCCTCCACCCCCCCACCTTCCACTTACCATCCTGGTATTGATACTCCCATTTTTGTTCTTGAGGGGGTTATCTGACTTGGATTCCTGTGTCATGAGCTCTTATCTGGACCAGTGTACATGCTCCGGTCTAGCCAGAAGTGAAAGGCAGAACTGGGGTCATGGTAGTGGGGGTAAGGAAGCCTCAAAGAATCAGAAGACTACTGTGTGTTTTGTTGGTGCTATGCTGGCACTAGTTGACTCATCCCATGCTTGAACTGCTTGTGATGGATGATGGCTTATTGTCTACAGATGAGTTTTGTGATTTTGTTCTGACCACCCTCATTTTCAACAATATGTTTTGTTTGTTTGTTTGTTTTGGATCTTCTGGTGCTTGTTACCTGATTCTGTAGACACCTCATAATCGCACAGGCTGGTGGTATGCTTTTTCCATGTGGGCTTGTTGCTTTTCCGTTAGATGGTCACTTGTTTAACATCATGCTTTTAAGACCCCAGATGCTAGGCAGCATCAGTGTCATTTTTCACCACATTTGCTTATGTACCCAATTTGTCTTCAGTGACCTTGTCAAAAGGGTGAGCATCACAGAGTTCCAGGTTGTTAGAACAAAGTGTTCTTACTTTGAGGGCGTGATTGAGCAGAGGCCCAAAGTCTGTCCACTTCCTTGATGTATTGCCATATAAATATATGTACATAGGCCAATACCTCTATTTTTATGAATTAAAATATTTACATACATGCATAACTATGTTTATATCTCTATCCGTAGCTCTGCTTCCTCGATCTGCCCTCTGTTTCCTTTTGCCTTCCTTCTGCCCCACCCTCATGCTCACTATTCTTCTGCCTCTTGGTAATTCCTCTCAGCTCTACTGCTGTTGCTCCCACACTACCAGAACATCAGGATCTCTAGATCCTCGCTGTTTTTTTTAATTCCCTAGTTGTTCCCCTGTGCATGGTAGTTTTTGCTCACCAATCCCCATAAAAGGAGTTTTTGAAGCAGGAAAGTTATCAAGGAAGTAAGACCTGCCCTGCACGTTGTTGGTGTGCCATCCATTTCTTCTTCAATCAGGTAGGATGCCTGTGGTGAGGGAGAAGAGTCACCATGTCTTTTGGTGCTTTGGCAAAACCACAGATGCGAGGCCTTCTGGCAAGGCATCTGTGGATTCATATTGTTAGCACATTCAAGTGGTGGGATGTGGAGCTTTCTATACGCTTGCAGTTGCTGAACTGAGAAAGAAGGCATATGCAGATTTCTATAGAAATTATGATTCCATGAAGGATTTTGAGGAGATGAGGAAAGCTGGTATGTTTCAAAGTGTAAAGTGATTGTGGAACGGGAAGAATGTCTTCAGATTGATTCCAGGAACATCAGTGACCTATGTCCTTGAACTATGGAATATGACTGTGGACCAAGGAGTAGTTTCTCTTGGTAAAGAAACAATTAACAATTTTTTTTTAAAAAAAAGAAGGAAAAAAGACTTAGAAAGATCAAGTAACTTGCCCAAAGTCCAACAAGGATTTTTCAGGTAAAAATATAGTTGGTCTGACAGTTTTTTTACAGGTTCCTGAAAATTAGAAATTGAGCCAACAGACATCTATGATTCTGAAGGGGCAGTATGGTATGGAACAAATGTTGAACTAAGAATACAACTAATAGACAGGACCAGACCCATATTTAGTTTTACCTAACTCCGATGCTGACAAAATAACCTCTCTGCTAGACTGATACAAATTTGACGAGGTTTGTGATCATATGACTCTCCCACTAAATGATGATGTTCAGGGTTATCATCATCACATTGGCTAAAATGAATCAAACATTTACTGTGTGTTTCAACTGTGTGCATGCCCAAAAGAAAAAAAGCAAACTCCCTGTCATCAAATCAATTCCAACTCATAGTGACTCTACAGGACAGCGTAGGATCCTTGTGGCTTTGTGAAACTGTAGCTTTTCATAAGAGCAGAGAGCCTTCTGTTTCTTCCTTGGAGAAGCTGAGTGGTTTTGAACTTCAGACCCTGGGGTTAGCAGCCCAACTTATAACAATGACAGCAGCTGGAGAGCTATCTCAAAATTACAAGCAGTGATAACACCCGATTTATCACTATGCACAAGGATAAGGATGTTACTATATGATTCAAATTCACTGCACACACAAAGATACTTTACTGCATGTTAGCAATGAAAGGCTATTATTTTTTTCCAATTACTTTATTGCGGGCTCTTACAGCTCTTATAAGATTCAATACATCATTTGTATCAAACATACTGTGTTAGTCTGGGCACACTAGAGGAACAAATTTATAGACATGCATATGGATATAAGGAAAAGGTTTATATATAAGAAAAACAGGACATTAAGAAAGCATCCCAATCCAGTCCGGTACAAAGTCATAAGTCCGATATTAACCCATATGCCCGATATCAGTCTATAAAGTCTCCTTCTGACTCACAAAGTCACAGGTCAGTGGGTGCTGAATCCTGGTGCTGGCAGGGGTCTCCCCATGGCTCCTCACTTCCAGGGCTCAGGGTCCATCAACAGCATCCAGTGGTGGCAGAAGCAACTCATTGCTGGCAGGGGTCTCCACATGGCCTCTCCAGCTTCAGAGGTCTGGCTCTATCAGGGCAAAGCCGTGTGGCTTCTCAGACACTGCCATCTTTTCTTGTCTGTGATTCATCGTCTCTGAGACTAACTCCCAACAACTGGGGAGATTGCTTCTCATCTTCACGAGGGAAATATCGTAAGATTTCCCACATATATCAGGAGAAAATCATGCCCAAACAGAGGCCTCACTGGCTACTCAATGGCTATCTCCAGATTAACAAGCTAGACTCCACCCCTACATCTCAGTCATGAAATTAACATAAGCACATGACTGCCACACATATTTATACACATATTGTCATATTCATTTCCAAATATTTTCTACTTGAGTACTTGGGATAAGCTCCTTTCCCTCCCCCCACCCCATTTTTAAGTATCATTTTATTGGGGGCTGGCTATTTTTTTTAAGTGAACAATAAGTACCGTATTTTTCGGACCATAAGATGCACCTGACCATAAGACACACCCAGTTTTTAGAGCAGGAAAACAAGAAAAAAATATTCTGAACCAAATAGTACCAGTATTCTAAAATGTTCTGTAGTACCACACCTTCAGACCAGAAGGCACATACTCGTTTCCCCTCTCACTTTTTTGAGGAAAAATTGTGTCTTATGGCCCGAAAAATATGGTCATAAGAATAGGCTTTAGATGAATTGATACCATACACCCCCACAAGTACCCCACTTAGCATTGTAGGAGAGGAACTGACTTATGTTTATAGCAGGAACTTCTTCCCCCTTCCCATACGACTCATTCACCCAGGGCGCATGGCTTGGACTAGGTAGGTTTCAGCAGGTGTTTCTCTCAGCAGATCTGTCAACTCTGGTCAGGTGTGTCCTGGTTGTGTTCATTCGGTCTCTCTCTTTTCTGTGGCTTTTCTTGCTCGGGTCTGGTCCAGTTACCAGTGCAGCTTTGGGGCAACACTGGGCCAGTGCCAGGTTTAGGAGAGGATTACATCAGCTCTCCAGGCAAAGCCATTTTTTTCTTTCTTTGCAAAGTCATTTTTATGAGCAACCCTGAGAGGCCTCTGAGGACAACGTCTTGGCCCATAGGTATGGTTCCCTCTCAGCTTTACATCCCAGTTCTCAGCACAGTCTGCTGCAGCCAGAGGCAGTCTGGTTGTGTCCCCATGTTGTCACTCGCTTGGATCTGGTGTACAAGCCATGGTCTGTTGCTGCCAAGAGCCCAAGACTGAGTTCCCAGCCCACGGAGCGAGTAAAACTGAGTGCCTTTGGTCAAGAATGTTCAATTATGAAATGGACTACTTGTAAGCACTTAGTTAGGGTTTACAAATGTACAGAACTGAGCCGGGCAGAGACCAAGAGACTGCTTGACCAAGAGACCGATGACCAGAGAGAGGCATTCCAGTAAGCATAGGGAGGAGGCGCTAAAACCAGAAGAGACATGCCCATTTCTGATCATCAATTGTAACCTTTTAACTGGCCTAATACACCCCATAATCGTGAGCATTGTGCTTCTAGATGAAAAGGATTTTTGGATCCAGCAAAGAAGTAGAAACTACGATGGAGGGAAAAATTAATATCAGCATTGAGAAAGAAGGTTAGTGCATGGAGGCATGTCTGATCTCCACGTCCTAGTAATTGACCTTGGCTTGATGTTGAATTTGATTCTCTTTTCCCTTCTTGAAGTCAGAGGAGGCTGGTCATATCCCTCCCGTCATTTTTACATAAGGGAATATAAGGATTTTCTGAGAGAAGTTAACGAAAAAGTAATTAAGTATCATCAGGAGCCAAGACAGCATAGTCATTACACATCATTGGGTTGGTAACTGCAAAGTCAGGCGTTCGAAACCACCAGCCAGTCCACAGGAGGAACAGTTACATCATGGAAATCCACAGGGCCACTTCCTCCCTGTCCTATAGGGTGCTGTGAGTCAGAATCCACTTGATGGCAGTGAGTGAAATTAGTCCCAGGATCTCTGGTAACTCCACTGCACAATGGTTAAAGCACATAGCTGCTACTGAAAAGAGCTATGGGACTGAGTTCCGATGGCGTAGTGGTTGTGTGCGGGACTGCAGCCCAAAGGGTTGACAGTTCAAATCCAGCAGCAGCTCTCTAGGAGCAAGGCTGGGCTTCCTACTCCCACCAGGGCAGTGATGCCACAAGAAAGAAAAAGGAAGAAAGGAAGAAAAGGGCTATGGTTTGAACTCACCAGCCGCTCCACAGGAGAAAATACCCAAGATTCTACTTCTGTGAAGGTTACAGAATAGGAAACCTTTTAAGGAAGTTCGACTCTTTCCTACCTACAGAGGAGTTAGGAGTGAGAATGGACTTGATGGGACACAAATATTCTTTATATTGGACTCAGGATGTCAAAAAAGGTATCATGTCTGCGGGGAACTGGTGTGGAAGACACATCTGTCCTTCTCATGAGAATTCAACTCCGATGATTCCCTTGAGGCAGAGTTCTGACACGCCTGCACCCGTCACCCTCTGTGTCCTCGTCAGATACCAACCATCCTCCTCAACACTCTACTGCTGGCCGATCCAATAACCTATTGGAATGGCCACGCAGAACTCACAACACTCATGGTCATGGGGTAAAGTGACCAGCTGTCCCGCATTTTAACAATTCCACAATGTCCCATGGCGTTTTGAAATTAAAGTAAATATATTACAATGCTATTTTTACGTTCTATGAAAAATTTTGTTGCTTCATATAGACTAAATTTTTAATCAAGAACCCCCCCGCCCTCCGGTCAATGGTGTCCCGCTTAAAACCTGGTCACTTTATCATGGAGGCTTACTAGGGAAATAAACTGGCTTCAAATTAGTAAGGATATTGGAAAGTTTTCTGGGTTTTTTGGTTTTTGCCCTGAAGGATCTCTTTGCGATAGCCCCTCTTTTCAGCTATGTGGCAAGTGTGTCTCTCACCCATCCTCTGCTTCTCAGCCTCACAGTCCTGTTGCATTGACCTCTGTCCTGCTCTGGCAAGTGCTATAAGGCTTCTGACAGCCAATAAATGGCCAATGGAGATCCCACTCTCCCACCTGAAGAGTGGGCAGGGAAGCCACTAGCCTAGTAGATTTCATTTCACAAGCACTGCTGTATTGTACCAGGTATTGTGCACAACCAATTCTAGTCCAGGTGCTAGGATTTTGCACCCAAGAAGTGTCAGCTATGTCAGGATTTTAGAAGAGACAAGTTCTTTATAAAATTGGGCACATTTCTCTGCGTTTCAGTGTCTACGTTGCAAATAAGGCCTTCTAGACACTAATTTTCCTTTTTTTCCCTTTTCTTTTTGACTAGTCACGATAGTTCTTCCTCTTTACCTAACACTTTTGTTATGTAAAAACTTCATGTCCTGCGGCCCACTGGGTTGGCGGTTCAAATCCGGCAGCAGCTCTCCAGAAGCAAGGCTGGGCCTCCCACTCCCACCAGAGGGCGGTGATGCCAAAACAAACAAACAAAAACCAACAAAACTTCATCTCATATTCTATTAATTTAGCAAATACTTAGTAAGCTTTTACCAATGTCAAGAACTAATTATGAATATCGCCAAACAAACACGCATGCTACACAGGTGCAGTAATGGAAATAAATGGGATGATGTGTCTTTACAACCCCCACCCCAACCGCGTCACAAAAGTAAGCAGATTTCAAAAACTGGTGGTTGAGAAAAAAGAAGCAGGGACCGCTTATGTTACAATCAACGAATGACTGAACAACCAATAGTATGGAAAATTTTATTGTGACTGGTCTCTTCTGAAACCTTTTGGAGGGATAGGAAATAGGTGCTCCTCAGAGAGCAGCTTAAAGTCATTAGGGCTGGGGCTGAGCCGGGACTGTGGTCCACTGGCTTGGCGGTTCAAATCCAGCAGCAGCAAGGCTGGGCCTCCCACTCCTCCTTTTTTTAATTAAAAAAAAAAAAAAAAAGGCATTGGGGCAGGGGGAGTGAGAGTCAAGAGAAGAGAAAACTTCAATGCGAAAACCTGGAAGAGGGGACAAGGACACTGGCGATCTAGTCTGGCCACTCGGATTCACGTGAGTCTCTCTGGGCTCCCACTGGCAGTGGGAATGTGGAGGCAAGAAAGCCAATGCCCTGGGTTGCGGGGTAGACTTCTTTCCAGGCGTCACAGCTCGGGGAGCAAGAACATTTGAGAAGAGGTCAAGCAGTGGCGGGAACGAGTTTGGAAGGGCAGGGCGGACAGCACGGCGAGAGCGGGAGAGCGCCAGCGGCTGGAGAAGCTGTGGGGCCGCCGCGGTGAAAACGTGGACGAGCCTCCGCCGCGGGAACGGCTCGCCGCTCAGGTGGCCCTTTCCCGCTCAGGTGAGCTCCTCCCGCGCCTCCCATTGGCCGAGGCGCTGGCGGCGCCGGGAGGGCGACGCAGCCCGGTCTAGTTCAGGGTCTAGGGCGGCGCGTCACTTCCGGTAGCGCGGAGCTTGTAAAACACCCTGGAGAGAAAATGGCGGCGGCAGCGGCGGCGGCAGCGGCGCCTCAGCAGCTCTCGGACGAGGAGCTTTTCTCGCAGCTCCGCCGCTACGGCCTGTCTCCCGGGCCGGTGACGGAGAGCACCCGGCCCGTCTACCTCAAGAAGCTGAAGAAGCTTCGCGAGGAAGAGCAGCAGCAGCAGCAGCAGCACCGGCCGGGGGGCCGCGGCAGCAAGACGCGGAACAGTAATAACAATAACACCGCCGCCGCCGCCACGGTCGCCGCCACGGCCTCGGCGGCGGCGGCGGGCTTGGGGCTCCGTCCGGTCTCGGGCGACCTCCCCTACCTACGGACCCCGGGGGGCCTGGGCCGGGGCTCGGGCTCGGGCCCGGAGAGCCCTGCGGGCGGGCCCGGGGGCGCCTCCGCCGCCCCCACAGCTGGCAGCAAAGTGCTGCTGGGCTTCAGCTCCGACGAGTCGGACGTGGAGGCCAGTCCCCGGGACCAGGCCGGCGGCGGCGGGAGGAAAGACCGGGCGGCGCTCCCGTACCGCGGGCTCAAGCCGCCGCCGCTCCCGCTGGCCGCCAGCGAGGGGACTAACAGCCACCCGGCCGAGCGCAGGAAGCCCCACTCGTGGTGGGGGGCCCGGAGGCCGGCGGCGCCCGAGCCGCCCGGGCCGTCGGAGCGAGATGGCGAGGCGGGGGCCGGCGGCGAGGCCAGGGAGCGGGAGGCCGAGGAGCCCCCGTGGCCGAGCCGGACGGTGAACGGCAGCCGGCTGCTCCCCTACAGCTGCCGGGAAAACTACTCGGACTCGGAGGAGGAGGAGGAGGAGGACGACGACGACGACGACGACGTCGTGGCCGCCGCGGGCAGACAGGTCTCGAAGGACGACCCCCTCTCCCGGCATCGGCCCCGGCGGAGCCACAGCAAAGCCCTGGCCCCGCTGGCGACGAAATCGGCCGGCGGCCGCCTGGAGCCCCCCGTGCCGGGCGGGGGCGGACTCGCGATGAATGACAGGGCGGCGGCCGCGGGGAGTCTAGACCGGAGCCGCCACCTCGAGGAGGCGGCGGCGCAGGGCGGAGGGTGTGAGCCCCTGGACGCCAGCCCCGTCCCTCGATTCCGCGCGAACGCGAAGAAGCCGCTGGCCCCTCTCCTGGCGCCGCCGCCGCCGCCGCCGGGCGACATGGACGCCACCTTGGAGGCGCCCGCCGGCGCCCTGCGGAAAGCCAACAACCACGTCGGCGGGGGGGCCTTCGGCGCGGACTCGCCGCCGTCGCCGCCGCCGCGTGGCTACTCCAACAGCCTGCCGGCCGGGGCCGCCCCGGGCGCCCTGCGCATCAATCACGCCAACCACACGGCCTCCAATCACACCTACCTGAAGAACACCTACGCGCCCCCCAAGCTCGCCGAGCCCGAGGAGGCGCTCCTCCAGCAGTTTAAACGCGAGGAGGTGTCCCCCACGGGGGGGTTCAGCGCCCACTACTTGTCCATGTTCCTCTTAACGGCGGCCTGCTTGTTTTTCCTCCTCCTGGGACTCACCTACCTGGGAATGAGAGGGACGGGCGTGGCCGAGGATGGAGGACTGGGCAGTAAGTATGCAAACCCCGGGGCTTGGCTAACCGAGGGTGGGGGTGGGTGGGGCACGGGACTGCTTTCGCAGCACCTGGCTTTTGACGCGGGGCGACTCGCGTGTGGCAAGAACTTGCTTGAGACAGCCGGACCCCCGAGGTGTGGCGTGCATGGGTGGCCTCTTGCTGTGAGGAGAGCCGTGCTGTTCTGATCGCCCAGGGCTGGTTTGCAGACATTTCTGTCTGATTGCGAGACGAAAAGCAGCTTATGAAAGAATCCGGTATTGCAGGTGTCCTGGTTAAAAAAAAAAAGTGTGTGCGTGCGCGAGACTTAAAATTTTCATTCGGTATTTTTTTCCCCCCCAATTCGGTCGTAAGGCCCTACCAGCGGAACAGTTTTTAAGTATTGTGTGTTTGCAAAGAGTCGTGGTAAATGCTCTGGATGCTCTCTTGGAATTCGGGCGAGATATTTTGTAATAGCACATATCGGTAAAAAGAAGTCCTTTGAACTGGCATCTTCATTCAAATGGTTGCCCAACCCTTAGCGCCTCCCCTCCCTTCTGCAGGAGTGTAAGAGCTTGGGATCATCTGGTGTACCTGGCTTGGATTCCAGGCCCTGCCATGTACTTATATATGCTAGATGACTGTAGGTAGGTGTGTTCATTTATTCATTCCTCAGCGCCTGAGCACCTGGTGCATGCTGCACCTGGGATGCAGCCTTAAGGAGTCCAAGTAGCCCTGCCGGTAAACGCGGGCGCACGTGCGCGCGCACACACACGAAGCAGGTTGTTTTATATTCTTTAAGGGCAATAAGGTCAAAGTAATTGTTTTGTGCTCTCTTGGATTGGCTAACTCGAGGAGGTACCATTTTGAGGTGAGACTTGAAGCAGAAGGGGGCAGTGAGTTGAGCAAGAACCTCCATATAGGCTTATTAGCATGATTGCAGCATCGTGAGCAAAGGGGAGAGAAGAAGGTAAAAGGAGCTTGAGATTGTGTTTCCTGATCTATGGCAGTAAGGATCTACAGCCTGAAACACCTTGTGTATGTGAGTTGGAATCGACTCTGGACGTAGGCTTTTAATCTATAAAGCAAAGCTAACCTGTGAGGAGTAAAAGAAACTAAATGACACTACAGGGTTTGATGCACTGCTGAATACATAATAACGTCTCTGTGTTAGGTGCCTTTCCCACCTGCCCTGAAAACGTCTTACCCTTTGACCCAACAGGAATTCACTGTATCATGATTTCTTATTGTAAAATTTGACTTAATATATTAGTGTCGCTCCAACAGCAAACAAATGATGCAGTTAGTAGATTTAGAGGAGGAGTCCAACAATAGCTTGTCATTACTGTATCATCTCATTGGAGGGGCTGGAAGAGGACTGAAACCCAGCCCTCACTTAAATCGGTTCCCTAGGAGCAGAGCAGCCATAGGGTTGCTTTTCCTTAGGTTACAAGGGTTTACATAGAAACTATAGCATGTAGTTACAACCAACCCCATAACAACAGCAACTCATATTCGAGTCATTACTATGTTGGCTCTTGGTCTAGGGATTACAAGTGGGATGTTACTCTAAGGTCCACAGTTTGAAACAACCAGCTGCTTGTCAGGAAAAAGTCGAGCCTTTCTACCCCAGTAGAATCGAAGAGTTACAATCTCGGGAACTCATGGGGACAGTTTACCCAGTCCCATAGCCACCACGAATCAGCTTTGGCTCCACGGCAGGGAGTTTGGTTTTTGTTTTTATTTTGTGAAAAGTGTTTGGTATTCTTACAAGTATTTCCTTAAGCTTTTTTATGCATAGAAAGGTACGTTATATACTGTACATTAGGACAAACATTTTGACCAACTGATGCTAGATACTAACAGTACCTGACTGTTCCACTTTAAGTACAAATTCAACTTCAAGACAGATTTAGGAATGGCGCTCATTCATAATATATTGACTGCATATCTTGTATTTGCCTCAAATATTTGGGAGAAAAATATTAGATCACACTGGAAATTAAAACTAATAAAGCACAAGTTAATTAAATGACATTACCTGTCAGCAGAAGGATAAACTATTTGTTTTTCTAATAGCACCAACTATATTACCCAGCCTTTTTGTAAGAACCAAATATTTTACACTTTAATTTCACTTAATATTCTCGGCAACTACAGAGGTAGGTGGTTTTACCTCCTTTTTATAGATGAGGATGCTGAGGCTTAAGGAATCTCAGAAAAGTACTGATAAAACTTAAGTTCCCTATACCCTTCAAAAGCAAAACAACGCCACCCTGCCTCCTTTTTCCCCTAAAACTACTTTCGGTATTGTTTGCAGAGACCATTTTAAATAAGGTAAAATGTTTTTACTCTGTTATTTGGGTTGGAGTCTTGATGCAGTGGTTGTACATTGGACTGGGATACACATTGTCCACAGTTCAAAACCACTAGCAGCTCTGAGGGAGAAAAACTGAGCTTTCTGCTCCCATGAAGAGTTACAGTCTTGGAAAACTCAGGGATTTGATATGAGTCAGCCTTGACTTCATGGCAGTGAGTTTGGCTTGTTTTTTTCTTAGGAATCGGAAAACTGTGGTCGGTAGGATTTCATGGAAAATTGTTGATGAGCACAATTCTCAGTAAGAATTTAACATTTTAATCCTCACTAGATGAATGGCTAATATTATGTACTGGAATTATGTGGAAATTATAAAATCGTTTTCATTTCCAGTAAATATAATGTAGCCTGGTTGATTCCAAGAATATTGGCAAAGAGGTAGAGCAGGGGTGCTCACACTTTTTCAGCATGCAAGCTACTTATAAAATCATCAAGTCAAAATAATCCACCAGCTACAAAAATGAAAAACATTTTATTTTATTACAGTTATTGAAATGCATACAAAAGTCTTTATATGTACAATGTATGTTTATGCACCTTGCATAACTGCATGAGTCCATATTGCGCAATATAGCATAATTAATGATGTATATTTTTTGTCATCACATGAGTTTACTCTGATGATTTGCACTGAATGGAATGGGCCAGGGATGCATAGTCCAGATAATAGTTGCTGACAGCCAACCTCAAACACATTTCCAAATGGTCATCAGTCATGGTGGAATGGTACTTGGACAAAATGATCTTTATGTGGAGAAAGGCTGACTCACATCAATAAATAGAGCCAAATAATGCAATCAAGGATGTAGCACATTTTCTCATGTTGGGCACTTTCCCTCTGCGAGTTAAGTTCCAGAATTGTTCATGCCTTAAGGACTTCAGCTGAATGTTGGCTTGTAGTGTCAAAATCTCCCATTCTGTATAAAGTGTTACATTTTTGCCTTCTTACCTGATCCAGCTCCTGCACTCATTTTAATACCCTTTCTTATATTTAAAAGAAGAAAAACAAGGTTTAAAAATTGGTGATAACTTGGTTTGTCAGTTGCTGCACGTAGCATAGTTGGTTGTGCATGCGTTTGACACCTAAGATTGCATCTGAATGGCTGTGCTATATATCAGTTCATTGACAGGATTGATGATTGACATGTCTATTTTCTAATGCCATGTGATCTATTCATTTGTGATTGACTAGTAGATCATGATAGCTGTATTGAGCTAGAGGATCTAGGTTCTAGGATGTGTATAAATGACCAACCTCTTAGCCTCATTTTGCTCATATATTCAATGGGAAAAATAGTGTGTTCTGCCTATGAAGTTGTGAAGGTCAAAGTAGAGTTGTTGAACAAATGTACTAGAATCAAAAAATGAAACCTGCCATCGAATTGATTCTACTTATAGTAATCCAATAGGACGGAGCAGAACCCTCTCACAAGGTTTCCAAGGCTGTAAATCTTCACTGAAGATAACTGACACCTCATTCTCCCACGAAGTTGCTGGTGGGTTTGAACTGCCAGTCTTTCTGTTAGCTCCCAAGTGTTAAACAAACTTAAACAAATATCAAATGTATACTCATAGTAAGTGGGAGAGTGAGCAGTCTTGTCAAGACTAGGACAGTTCTTCTTAGTCCTATAGGGTCACTGAGTTGCCATCGACTTTCCTAGATGACAATGAGTTTGGTTTTGAGTAGTAGTTACCCTAAAAGTTTAGACAAGATTTGGTGTCAGTAAAGTACAATATATATGTAAAGTGAAACCGTTAAGAGAAACTCTAAGTTCCTTTAAATGGTATTTAATAGTACATTTTCTACCTATTCAATATTTAATTTTCATTGAATTTCACTTAATGCACATTGTAGAAATTGACAGAGGAATTTGAATCAAGGAATAACTGAATTCTTAAAAGTCTGTTCAATAGATATACTTGATCTACTAAAAAGATCAAGTGTACATATCCACCAGGATATACAGAGGTTCTACTGTATATTCTAGTGGAAAGAAGTGCCTGGGAAGGAGTTCAGTTAGTCTGCATACCTAACGGTGTTAGGTGTTGGCATTTTCAAGAGTGAATAATTTTCACTCCCTGTATTTATGCATTTGAAATTTTTTGTCATTTTGATGCTTAACCATGGGGTTCACAGGTCAAGTAGCGTACTTCAGGAAATAATTTTACTTTGAGTACTAATTTTACCAGAAAATTGTAGGTTATATGTGAGAGTAAACTCTAATAGGCTTTTATTAGTTATCACGTTTAGATTATATAACATATAATAGACTAGCATTTCACATAATGTTTAGGAGCCTTGGTGGTGTAGTGAATGAAGCACTGGGCCAGGATCTGTATGGTCGACAGTGTGAATCCTCCCGCATCTCCCAACTAGCGGCAGCAGCTCTTGGGGAGAAGCAGTCACAGGCCTGGGAACTCACAGGGGCTCGCTGTGAGTCAGCATTGACTTGATGTCAGTGAGTTTGGTTTTGGTTTTTCAGATCATTCCCAATCATTTGTTCTTTGACATTTTCTTATTAAAAACCCTCGTGTGTGGGTTGAAGCTGCCAACCTTTTGGTTAGTAGTTGAGTGAATAGCTGTTGGCACCAGCCCCCTATTTCTATTTAAATGACTTGAGTTCTGTTCTCAGCCTCCTCACTGGGGGAACCTAGGGAGTTGAACTAGATTATCTCTAAACTGGGCTGCTAAATGAAAGGTTGACAGCTTGACTCCATCAGGCTGGTGGACTCCCATAAGGTTACAGCCAAGGAAACCTTGTGGGCAATTCTACTTCACTATTTGTGGGAATTGACCCCACAGCGCCCCCTGCAACGACAACAGCAGCAGGAGAAGCCGCAGCAAAGTTCTTTTTAGTTCTAAGGTTTAAGAATCTAGCTTTGACTTGCCCCTAACAAGGCAACCCAAGGATCAGCCACTCATCTACAGGTTAATTTGATTATTGACTATAGTAAGCTTATACGATCATTTAAAAAAATTATTTCTAAAATTTTAAGTGATTTTTTAATATAAATTTGAATATAGATCTGTGAAGCAAAATGTGAGTGATATTTATTTTATGCCTTTCCTCCTCCTAATCTTACTTCTTGCACTTGGTATAAGTTCCAGAAGTAAATCCGTCCAAAACTTTTTATAGTTTCCACGTAAATACTGGTGTGTATTTACATCTACATTGAATAGTAGAGTGCCTGTTTTGTGCTAAGCACTGCTCAAACAATGATGCACAAGGCAGATGGAATATTTTACCATAGTTCACATTCTGGAGGAGAAGATGAGCAATTAACAAATAAGAATTTTCGGGCTGAGCCTTGGTGGCATAGTGGTTGTGTGTGGGACTGCAGCCCACAGGTTTGACAGTTCAAATCCAGCAATAGCTCTCCAGGAGCAAGGCTGGGCTTCCTACTCCCACCAGGGCAGTGATGTCACACACACAAAAGAATTGTCCAGTAGTAAAAGTTGTTCATACAAGGTAATGATAATAGCGGGGACTGCAGTGGAGGGTTGTGCAATATTACAAACAGGTGGGCAGGCATTTCTGAGGAAGTGATGGTTGGATTGAGATCTGAATGATTTGAAGGAAAGATCTTTGCTGTTTAGGGAATGTAGTCTAGGCAAGAGGAACTATCACAAAAGCCCTCAGGCAAGAAAGAACAAGCTTGATCTTTTGAAGGCTTGCAAAGAATGGCTTGTGTGCCTGGAGCACAATGAAAGAGGGTATGTAATGAAGTCAGAGGGTATGCAGAGCCAAATGATAAGTGACCTAAAAGCCTTATGGACTTTTAGCTTGGGTGACATCATGCTATGCATATTTTCAACTTGTCTTTTTCTCTCTCCACCTAATGCTGTTCCAGAAATATCTTTCCATTTGCAAGGAGTTTCAAAAAATTTGTGGCAAAATTTCATTGCCTTTCCACTCAGTTTTTCCATGAACTTTTTGAAGCCCCCTCAAATCATTTTAAGTACAAAATCTCACTTTTCATTGATCTCTTTCTCATTGTATAAAAATGCTAAAATCTCTGCCATGACAAAATTCGTGCTCTTTAACCCTCTATCCTCCTCCAGTTATTTCCTGCCACAGAAAGCCCTTGGGTTAGAAACATCAGATTATGATCAGTTCAGTATTCACTGCCATCAAGTTTGACTCAGCGGCTTTTCTAGAATAGGGTGGAACGATCCTGTGGGTTTCTGGGACTGTAAACTTTTTTCTAGGGGAGTAAAATCCCCGTGTAAGAAGTAACTGGTAGTTTTGAACTGCTGAGTCTGTTAACAGCCCAATATGTAATCACCTGAGCTCCTACTTGCTCTTAGATGTTACGGAAATTTGCCCACACTCTGAAACCATTGAACCAGCCCTTACTCATAACAATTTCTTTACCTTCACTTTTACATTATTGAAAATACCTCAGACTTTTTTTTTTTTTGCATTAATTTGTCTGCCCCCTGCCATCAAGTCAATTCAGACTTACAGTGACCCAAAAAGGGTTTCCAGGGTTGTAAAGCTTTACAGGAACAAATAGTCTGTTTGGTGGTTTTAACTACTGACCTTAAAATTAACAGTCCAGCACTTACCTGACAGCACCACTAAGGCTCATTTTCTTATACTAAAAACCAAATTTGCTGCCAGTAGTCCAGTGCCCCCTCACAGCGACTCTGTAGACGAGGTAGACTATAGAGACTAACTCTTTATAGACTTGGAAAACTCCAGCCCACCTTGTTGTTTGCAGCCCACTATACTGTCAGGGCTCCTTTTCTTTATTAAGATAAGGTTCAATAAGAACAGTCTGATCTACCAATTCAACTTGCAGACACACTCAGAATGGATTGTTAACCATTCCTCTTAACTCTGTGTGAAATCATGATTACTAGTGACAAATCCAGAGGAGGCTTGAATGTTCTAAACTTTTGCTCCCTCAAATTTTCAGTAATGTTGACAGTTCTCTTTGTGAAATTCTCTCCTAGTTTTCTTTGATTCCTTTTGCCAGAGTTTTAAATATTGTCATTTTCCAGAACTCTCATTTTGGTTCTACCCTATTTTTTAGTTTTCCTACACAGTTTCATCAATCCTCCTGGCTAAAGATTAGTGAATATTTTATGTTTAAGCAATCCACACAAACCATCTACCATCAAGTTGGGAGACTGACTCCTCAGCAATTTTATGGGACAGAGAACTGGCCTGTAGGAATTCCAAATAAATGGTTATAGAAACAGACTGCCGTCCTCCCTTGGAGTGGCTGGTGTGTTTGAACACCACTGTCCTTTGGGTCAGTAACTAGACATATTAAGGACTGCACCACCAATCATTAAGCACTCCCAATTTAGTATTTTCACCTCAGGTTTCTCTTCTGAGTTCTACGTGTATCTGCTTAGTGAGCGTCTCCATCTGGTAGTGTGAAAGTAATACCGCCATCTGTTCTCATCATTTTTCCTCATTCTTAGTGTTCTTCCCTCTGTTCCCTATTTCAGTTAATGACACCCAGAAACATGAGCCTCATCAATTTCTTCTTTTCCTTGGCCTTCCTACCCCAACCCCATCTAATTCTTCGCTTACAAAATTCCTTGATCGGTTTTTTTTTCCTTCTTGCCACCATTCAGGGTTAGTCTCTTGCCTAAATTATTTCAACAGCCTCCAAACAGGTGGTCCCTGTTTTTAGACTGTAGTTCTTTCAATTTTTTGCTGCCAGGCAGTGTTTCTAAAGCGCAAATGCGGTCATCCATTATCTTACCTGACATTACAGTAACTTTTTTTGGGGGGGGAGGGAGGGGGCATCACTGCTCTCCGGTGGTGGGAGTAGGAGGCCCAGCCCCACTGCTGGAATTGAACCTCCGTCCCAGTGGGCCGCAGTCCCGCGCACAACCACGACGCCACCAGGGCTCAGCCCCTACAGTTACTTTTCAGAGAAAATCTGTACTGCGTGGCTGAACTGCTTATGATCTGACTTTGCCTCCCTTTTTAGCATCATTTCTTCTCATCCTTACCCTTGTCATAAAAGTTGGACTTTTCGAAAGCCTGAACTACATAGTCTTCACTGATTATGTCATGAAACCATTGTGCGTCTGTATGCCTTTCTTTGTGTTATTGCTTTCTTTGAGAGTATTCTTTCTTTCCATTTACAGTCTAGCTGTTACTCGTTCTTAAAAGTGTGACCTCTGGATATTATCCTACTTAGCCCAAGAATTTGAGACATCATTCTCTGCTCAAATAAAATTTTGTTCTTCACAGGGAACTTCAAAAAGTTAGTGGGGAAATTTCGTTATCTTTCAATTCCATTTTTCTATGAGTTTTTGGGAGCTCCCTTTTAGGCCCATCATATCTAATAAGTTAAAACTCCTGAAGATAATTTTTTATGGAACATAGCAAGAAACTCAAAGGAGTCAATCAATTTAACTGAGAATAATACTTGCCTAAGGTTAGCTTTAAGAATTGAGTGAGTTAGAGAATATGAAGTATTAAGCTTTGTTGTTAAAACATGAAATCACTCAATAGATGGAAGCCATATTAGTATTCTTGACACAGACTTTATTATTGGGTAAATATTTGTTAAATGATCTTGTATTAGTTACCTACTAGGCAAGCATTCATTATTTCATCCTCTAACTCAGTAATTGATTAATTAGTACCTTACTTAATATTTAAGTACGGGGAAGGTTACAAAAGAAATCCTGTATCTACTCCATTGGCAACAGTCACATGAAATAGTTAAGAAACATGTGATAAGTATCATATTTTCATAAAAGCAAAAAATTTACTGTCAGAAGCAAAGTCTCATGATGAAAGGTCTATTTGTTTATTCTATAGATAGACTGATGGAACGCCATCACAGTTTTTAGGTAGGAACTTGATTTTGAACTTGCAGCCACCCTGTGTGTCAGAAATGGCCCTATCAGTGTTCTCGACTGTAATTTTTATGGGAGCAGACTGCCAGCTCCTCTGGAGTCACTAGGTGGCTTTGAAATGCCAACCTCTTGCCAGCGCTGCTTAGCCATTGCATTATCAGGGCGGATCAGCCAAGTACTACATGATCACATTAGTAGGAGCAGGTGGTGGTAGAGATAGCAGAGTGACGGATTTGGAGGGGAAGGCGTGAGGCTGTGAGAAACCTGCAGGAGACTGATACAGTACTCGATACAGTAGGTTCTGTGAGTGAGAGAAGCTACTTAATGGAAGAAATACAATTCTCCATCTCTGACCATAGAGAAGAAAGGTAAGATTATTCTGTGATTATTAGTCTGGCTGACTGAGGCTGGTGAAGCCACTGATACCAGTCAGGCTTGTTAATGTGAAGCTTGTTGGTAATAGAAGAGATGAATTTTGGAGGACTTTCTGTTTAGTTGCTACTTCTTTGGTAGGCCAGATAAGTTTGGGAACCCTATGGGTCAGGACTTGGTGAGTACTGTTTACTAAAGAAATAGTAGGTAACTTTATAGTTTGGTGTTTTCCTTTTGTGTTTGTGGCTTGTGTGTATGTTCTTGTGTTTGTATTTAAACCAAGATAAAGTGTTTTTTAAATTATTTTAATTATTTTATTTTATTTATTTTTGTGGCATCACTGCCCTGGTGGGAGTAGGAAGCCCAGCCCTGCTCCCGGAGAGCTGCTGCCGGATTTAAACTGCCAACCCTGTGGGCCGCAGTCCCGCACACAACCACTAGGCCACCAAGGCTCAGCCAAGTGTTTTTTTTTTTTTTTTAAGGTGGCATTTCCCCCCCTGATTTTTAATTTAAAAAGAAAAAACCAAAACAGCTTTTTTTGAGGAAGTAGGCTAGCCAAATGATCCAGAACTTGGTATTTGAAATGAAAATAGGGATACGGTTTCCTGAAAATAGGTTATCTGTCACTCTTGAAGCTTGAAAACAGAATGCTATGCTTGAAGTTTCTCAGTTATAACTACTTTTTTGGGGGTGGGGTGGGTGGGGAATTGGTTACCTTTGTAAAAATATTCCTGGGAACCCTGTGGCTTGCACAAATCTTCCTTGGTGACTAAAGTCTGCACTATGAAATCACCTTTAATTTGAAAATTCTCTCTAGAGAAATTTAGAATTAAAAAAAGTCATCGGGCTGAGCCTTGGTGTTGTAAGTGGTTGAGTGCGGGACTGCGGTCTGCAGGCTTGGTGGTTCAAATCCAGGCGGCGGCTCTCCAGACCAGCGCTGGGTAGCTCCCACAACCACCAGAGGGCAGTGATGCCCAAAAAGCAGAATTAAAAAACCATCAGTTAAAATTTATGAATCCTTACAAATAATTCCATGGAGTCTAGTTTACAGAATCATTGGCATATTTATCAGAACTTGGTTTGAATATTGACCCTTCCACTTGTAGCTAATGGCTAATCACTTGGCTAAAAGGCCTGATAGTAGAGTGGGTTATGCAATGAGCTACTCATTAGAAGCACAGTAGTTCAAACCCATTATCCTTTCAGTGGGAAAAGTTGAAGCTTTCTGTTCCCGTGAAGATGCACAGTTTTAGAAACCTCTATGGCAGTGCACTTTCTGTTTGGTAATTAGCCTCTATAAACCTCAGTGTCCTTTGTGTAAAATAGAGCTAAGTAGAAAGAAAGAATGCAAGGAAAACAATGTTTTACTCAGTCCAGCACACCTTCAGTATGCCTAGCTGTGTAATGCTATGTGCCAAACACTGAGCGGAGTTATTTAGTCCCGTTGTCTACGTACTTGTCCCAATTTATAGACTTAGGAACTGGAAGCACCAAAAGTTTAGCAACTTGCCCAGGATCATGTAGGTAGAGGAACTGTTTGAACTCTGACCATGTTCTTAACCACTCTACTGGATTGCCTCTTAATAAGTACTTAGGAACTAAGTATGTTTTCTGCTATTAATCTTGCTATTACCCACACAACGATGAAGGATATTGGTGGGAGAAATAGATAAATGCATGAAATTTCAGAAGTGCCAGGAAAAATCTGTGAAATCTAATAAACATTACATCCCCCCCCCCAATATAAAATTGTACCCCTTCAGTCATTAAAAAAACTCTTGGAGCTATTAACTTTAAGTTTTAAATTAGTTAATTGACATGTAGGAGAACGTTTGTTGAATGCAAATTATATAATATGTTAAACTAGAAGACATTGATAGCGCTAAATTTTATAAGATTTGCAGTCTCAAAACTGATAGGGAAAGTGGTTGTCTGTTTTGCATAAATACTTCATTAACTAAACTACATGGAATTCCCCTTTATATGTAATTCTGGAGGCATTTTAAAACTTAGACATTTTCATGATTGCTCAACAGCATCTGAAGTTTTTTGAAGTTTCAAAGCTAACATCTTTGTAATTATTCCATTTACGTTACCTATTGGGTAATGTGATTGAAATGTGTTTGAAAGGAAGCTTGCGATCTCTGTAAAAAGGTGCTGCTTAATATCTCTGGGTGCCAATAAGCCACATATTTATAGTTTGTGCTTCAGTGAAGTTTCTTACTTGTTTTAAAGGGTTTTTAAAAGAACTCTAGACCGGTAACTTCATGGCCAGCAGTTCAAAACCACCAGCTGCTCAGATGGAAAAAGATTAGGCTTTCTACTCTCCTAAAGAGTTACAGTCGGGCTGAGCCCCGGTGGCGTAGTGGTTGTGCGCGGGACTGCGACCCACTGGGACGGAGGTTCAATTCCAGCAGTGGGGCTGGGCCTCCTACTCCCACCACCGGAGAGCAGTGATGCCCCCCCCCCCCCCAAATTAAAAAAAAGAGTTACAGTCTTGGGAACTCACAGGGGCAGTTTTCCTCTGTCCTGTAGGGTCTCTGGGAGTCATAATTGGCCTGATGGCAATGAACTTCGTTTGGTTTAGAGTGGCTTTAAAGATCCCAAACCCGGATTCTGCAGCACTGAATCATAAATGGGAAAGATATAGATTAGGTGAGGCAAAGGAATGTGGCTTTGACCTCGAGCCCTCTTGTCACTAAAGTGGCAGGAAGCCCGTCTTTCAGTGAGGGGAACATGGGACAAGATGGGTAGATTCTCTTCCCACTTGCTTCTTCCAACTCTGCCCCTGCCATGTCTTCTCTGTCTCCCTGTGCGGCTTCTGGTTTGCTAGCAGTTCCGCAGTGGCAGTGACAAGGATGATCAGAACAGGGTCCCAGAACATTTTAATATGCTGTCCCCACACACCCAAATCACAGAGCACCATCCTATTTCTCGGCCTTCAGTAGCATAAACCTGTAGTTATTTAGCATTGACTAAATAGTTTGGAGCTCTGGGAGCTGCTAACTGCAGTGTCAGTAGTTTGAAACCACCAGCCACTCTTTGGGAGAAAGGGGCAGATTTCTACTGCCATAAACAGAGTCTTGGAAGCACAGAGGATAGTTCTTCCCTGTCCTATAGGGTTACAGTGAATGGGCATCAACTCCATGGCACTGAGCATAGCTCCTTTGAGGTCTTTAGATGGAGCCAGTAGTTTGAAGTCAGCCCTAACCTAGAGTTTGATGGTTCAAATCCACCCAGTGACAGGGGAAAACCCTGGTAACCATTTTTATAGAAAAGAAACCATCTTTATAGCCAAGAAAACTCCATGGAATAGTTCTACTCTGTAATGGGTATTACGTGTGCTTTTAAGTAAACCAATCAAGAGTATATTTGAACAGCGAGCCTTTGAATTCTAATAATACATGCTTAACCCAATTTTTTTCTTTTTTCTTTTTTTTTTGGGGGGGGGGGCAATCACTACTCTCCAGTGGTGGGAGTAGGAGGCCCAGCCCCACTGCTGGAATTGAACCTCCGTCCCAGTGGGCCGCAGTCCCGCGCATAACCTTTACGCCACCGGGGCTCAGCCCACTTAACCCGATTTTTATGAGTGACATGTTTTCTTAATTGAAGCTAGGGTAGAGGAGCCATATAAAGAAATTTCACTTTAACATAGTGTCACAGCCAGGATTTGAGCTTATGTTCTGGCTTGAGAATTAGAGTGTTAACCACTGAGCAATAGAAGTTTGTAAAAATGTCTCAGGGGTGACATCTGGCTTCTGAATTCACAGAGGCAAAGAAGAATTGAACTGGACAGTGGCCTGAGACCATCAAGGCAGTGGTCAGACATGCTTCCATCCTCCAACCTTTACCAGTTTACCTGGCTCCAACTATCCTTGAAAATCCATTGCAACAACCACACCCAACTCAGACCATACTCATGATAATGGAGTTAGCTGGTTACAATTCAACATTAGAAATGATTAGGCTTCCTCTCCAGCCATGCCCACAAGCATACTTGCTGGTCTATCCCCTTGGTCTCTACCCTGCTTACTTAGTCAGTGCTTACAAAGCTCTTGTAGCCCTGCTAATAAATGCCCAAAGCTGCATCACTCCACCATAAGCTTTTGTCTGAAGGCACTTGGCTGTACCTTCCTAGGTCTGCAAATCTAGCTCTCCTGCTTAATGGCCAGGCAGTACCCAAATCAGCAAGTGAGGCTCATGTTTCTGAGGGACTCAGCTTTACTTGCTCCATGAGCTGGGAAGCTCACTGCTCTTGTGTTTTTGTCTCATGGCCATGTTGCCATTCCTGGTGTCACACAGCTCTGTATATTGGATCAAGGAGGCTTACATACTTAGCACATAGGAATCTTCTTAGGTGCCAGAGAACATGTACCACTCCTGGCTCATTTTCCCTTGATGGCACTGAAATTTTTCACTCTTTTTTCCAAGATGGATGGTAAGATGTAGCAAGATGGTATAATTGATCAATTTCCTTTCTAGTGTCCCATATACTGCATTTCTATAATCCCATTCAGTGACTTGATGGGAGTTATAGAGTGTTGTCTAGAAGTGCCACAGAAAATAATTCAGTGCACTGCAAAGATTTTTATCTTTCATCTTGTTCTCCACTGCTAATTTTACTTGGACATAATCCCTGGGCCTTGTTTTTTGCATGTCAAATGTAGTAAAACCAATTCATTTCATTGATTTTTGTAAGGAACTGTGATAATGTCTATCAATGCTTTGGAGAGTTTTAAATTGCTATAGTTGTATATCCACATATTTTTAATATGGATTAAACTTAGAATTCCTCAGCTATAATAGTCTAGTTTAAGACACACATGCCCAGCCCTATGACATGGCTTGTCAGTAATGTTAATAAGTGATGAAAGAGTTGCTTACATTTATCATCCTTATCAGTATCTTAAAACCATTTTTCAAGCTTCTAGGGCAGATAAGAGAGTCAAGTTTAGTCATTACTTAACTACTGCTTTCATTATCACTAGCACTATTAAACTTTTTTCCTGTTGAATTATTAGTAGGCTATGAAATACAACGTGTAACTACACTTTCCTCTGGTTTGCTACTAGATAGTAAGTAGATTTGCTGATAGAAGTTAGAGATGGGATATCACGCCAAGCCCCTTTCCCCTTAAAAATTGTACTAATTTTGAGGCAGAAAAGCATTTCTGTGGATGTATCTTGGCATAAGTCTCTATCACATATGTTCCTCAGCTAGTTTGCATGATACCATAAGGATGTTATTGCTAAGCTGGGAAATTGAGATGTGCCCCTATGTATCATGGGGTGGCTGGGCCTCCTGATATACTCTCAGCAAGGGTTCATTCAATAGGCAGTTGTGTAGTGATTATTATTTATTATAACACTGCTATGGAGACCATGAGAGAGAGAGAGAGAGAGAGAGAGAGAGAGAAGAGCATTACAAGTCACATGTATATCCTTTCATGACACATGGTCACCTCCACCCCGCTAGATGATCCCCGTGGAGAGGGAGACAGGCTGAGAGAGAGTGACTCGATCTTAAGTCCCATCCCTATATGCCCTCTGGAGCCAAGCCAGGCCCCCAACTATAAGTAAGGGCATAACGTCACAGGAAGGGGTTGTGCCACATGCATACATTATAGGAAAGGGAGCTATCCCGGTCCCATGTGAGGAGACTAGACCCCAGACTCCTGGATGTGGCTAAACAGGTTAGGATAGAGATCGTTAATATCAGCATGTGAATCTGCCCACAGGCCTCAAAGAAAGGGAACCACCATTCTAACAGCAGGGGAGTTAGCTCTGGTTAGACAACACAAAAGGCCTTAAGTAATTGGGACTTCCTTAACAATGCTGGCAGTAAATAGTCTCCTTAATCTTTGGAGCATAATAATTGTGGAGAAGTTGTCTTCACCCGACAATGCCTCCCTTTAAATATAAAATAATTTTAAGAGCAAAGTGAGTATCTTCTATACATTAAAAGCTGTCAAGGCAAATTCAATAGCCAATTAATAAAGCCAAAATTTAGGGCTTATGCTAAACATTTTTGAGTCTAGGCATGGGTGGTAAAGTCCTTTCATGTCCGTTTGCTGTTGGTGAAGAATATGAGACATAGGATTCCGTATCCGGAGGATAATATAGCCAATTATTAATGTCTGGTTCTATAGGGAGATAAAGTCAATTATCTACTTACTTAAAGGCAGAGCCACAATAGTGGGAAAAGCGTGGAAGATATAACTCACCATAGGAAAACATACCTGAACGACCATCTCCAACTACCAGAGTGGTGTTCTTCCAGCCTAGAATACAAGTCTTCTGCATTCCCTCCAAAGTCAGGGAATATGCCCCAGTTTTATTTCCCTTAGGGTTAATTTCCCACATTTTCCTTTTCTAAATGATGTTTAAGATTTAAAAGTGTAAAAGAGGCAACATGGTCTCTTCCTGTTCTTTAGCTTCCTATAGAAGTGATAAGCTATAGCCAGGACAAAAATTATAACTATGAGCAGCACTGCAAGACTGGAACTCAGACTATGAGAAATACTTTGAATCCATGCACGTGGATCTAATCCTCCTATGTCATTCACCAATTGCTTGATGATGTCAGTATTAGAAGCCTCAAGCTTGTCTTTGAATGTATAAAATATAACCTTTTTAGCTTAATACCCTCTACTGAGATATTTTCCCAAGGTCTTCCAAATGTTTTCTAATCAACATCCCAATCATGCAATATGATCAATATCTAATGAAGTGTTTCCCTCAGACCCTTAAGAATATTCTCTAAACAAGCATTATCACATTATACAGATATTATACATAGAAATCATTTACATTCCAATCACATTTTTGCATCAATTCGTAAGTCTAAAAGCTTGATTTTTCAGCAAAAGTTTAGTTTGCAGCAATAGTCCAGTCACTCTTGTAGAACATGTTCAATTGTGAGAGTTCCAGAATGTCCTTTAGACAGTTATCAGCAATGGGTGAAGCATCTCAGTAGGCAGCAATTGTCTTTCTCTGGATTCTGGGAGATCATGAAGTTCAGAATTTCTTCAGTATGGCAGGATCAAATTACAGCATCAGCTTCTCTCTTCTCTTCTGGGCTTTGCTGGCTGGAGAGGACTCCACTATCTCCTTTACCTGTGAACACATAAGGGGCAACCTGGAAATATAATTACGGCTAAGGAACTTCTCCATCTCTTCTGTGTTCTTTCTCTAAACGTGCTTGCATTCTCCTGAGGAGAATTTACCACTTTTATTCTGCAAGAGTATAAATATATGCGCTCTTCTCCAAGTGATTATTATTTTTTTTGGGGGGGAGGGGCATCACTGCCCTCAGGTGGTGGGAGTAGGAGGCCCAGCCTTTGCTCCGTGGAGCTGGAATCGAACCTCCATCCCAGTGGGCCGCAGTCCCGCGCACAACCACTACGCCACCGGGGCTCAGCCCCTCTCCAAGTGATTATTGGACCTGGATCCCAAACACGTTTTCTGTTCTCCTTGGATCTTTCAGGATCAGCATTCTCTGTAGGAGTGAATGTGTATTTACCTGCCTTAATTTTGTTACAATTTTTTGAAAAGGAGAAAAATTTTTTGATTAAGGTTATTAGATATAATTTGTGACACTTAATATTTCTCTTCTTCCCCTTCTGTAATAATAAAGATTGTAAGACATTATAACCTATGTCAGGGAGCTTTCTTGATTCCAAATCAGTGAGATTTGCTAGATCAATGTTATGTAAATTTTGCCTGTCAGCTCTCAGAGATGTGGGAGAGCGAACCAATAGCTTTTTACCAAACTTTGAATGATTTAAAATTCTGCACAAATTCTTTTTTTTTTTGGGGGGGGGCATCACTGCCCTCTGGTGGTGGGAGTAGGAGGCCCAGCTTTTGCTCCTGTGGAGCTGGAATTGAACCTCCATCCCAGTGGGCCGCATCCCGCGCACAACCACGACGTCACCGGGCCTCAGCCCTCTGCACATATTCTTAACAAACTTATTTAGCTGTAGAAGTAACTTACCAAACCGACATCTCTTCTCTAATTTTACCAATAAAGTTACAGGTTTGATTAAGCTGTATCGCCCTTCAGTTTCCAAATCCATGTGGGGGCGCTCTTGTTTCCCCAATACCATACTGCTAAAGACCCTTTGATTTAATATAGGGTAGTCAAACATTAGCATTGTTTTCTGTTAAGTAAAAACATTTATTGACTTAAGCAATATTCCTTTACAAACCATGATATATCAGACTGTCACTGCCATAATTTCATCATTATAATCCTGATTATTAATTCCATTAACCATCTGAAAACTTTTAGAATCAAAATTAGAACTTCTTAATAAACATTCCATAGTTCTTTTAGGTAGTAGACCCCAATTACCACTCAATAATTTTTTATTTAATTGCAGCTTTTGCCTTTCCTCGTAACTCTGATCAACCTCAATATTAGTTAAGTATTTACTTTAAATCTTCCTGATAAAAAAATGTATTACTCTCAATAAATTCCTGATCTTTAAAATCAATAGGCTGCTGTCGGGGCTTCTGAGCCTTTACTCTCTCATTTAAACTCACTGCATTGAGGACAGAGGCTGGGCCTTTGCAAGCTTTTTTAGGCTGCGTTATACCTGCCTTTTCTCTTTGTTTTCCCAGGCACACATCTTGCCTTCTGAGCTCTGCTGCGGGGCCTGGACCAAGCTTTTCTCTCTATTTTTCTGGCGGGAAGCCTTCACTAGTGGTAATGCCTCACTGCCGGGTTTTGAAAAACCTTGACTTGCCCAATCAGTTCTTTTCCTGAAGCTATTTTCTTTCAAACTTAAACTTGGTGGCCCAGGTCCCTGCTCTGGCTCATGCCTCAAACTCCTATCTGAGGCGATTTTGAATGGCTTGCCTGTCCTGCACTCCCTTTGAAGATGACCAGTCTTTCCACAACTGGAGCTCTTTTCTTTAGGTTTGAAGTACTCTGTGTGAGGGTATTTGCCTTACCAAACAGACATCTCTTCTCTAATTTTACCATTAAAGTTACAGGTTTGATTAAGCTGTGTCGTCCTTCAGTTTCTAAATCCATGTGGGGGTGCTCTTGTTTCCCCAATACCACACTGCTAAAGACCTGGTTGGCCTCATAATTTTTCACTTCTGCCTTCCTGCTTATTCTCATGTAATCTGACAACGTGCCCTGTTCCCTACAAGAACGCAGAGCGTCTTTACAAATTTTATTACTAAAATCATAAGAGAGCTTATGCACTATTTCTTTCACTGCATGAACATTTTTACACACGTAGAAACAGTCTTCTGAACAGAATGAAAATTCAAAGGACTCATCATTCTGCCTTATAGACATGTAAATTGACTTTCTTCCGATGGAGTTATTAATTCCCAAGCTTTTAAGCAAACCTCTCTTACCTGACCTATCGTCTGTTCTGAAAACTGAAGCTGAGTCATCTGTGATGTAATTCTCATCTCCTAGCAATTGATGAATTCCTATATCTATTCCATTGTCAGCATTCCTACCAGCTTGTGAGTGGGCTGACCCCTTCCACAGTAATAGATATCGCAAATACTCCTTAGGAGAGAGACACTTTTCTGGCATGGCTCTCCAGTCAGCAGGGATCCAGCCCTCAGACCCTGCCAAAGACCTTATCTTGCTAATTACATAGTGGGTCTCAGGGCCATGGTCACTGTTTGCTTGAGATCTTTTAGCAATTCAATGGGAAAATCACTGTGAATTCCTTTTGAGGTTTTCTTGTAAGGCTGCCTATTACTAACTCTGGTGGGAGAAGACATTCTAAATTCTAAATCTCCTTCCTGAGCTATGCTTCACTCCACTCGTGAGAGTAAAGGTGCTTTCCTATTCTTTGTTTCTAAATTTTTATTTTCTGAGCTGGTTCTCTCTATCTGTATATCTTGAAATCCCACCATTCCTATGCTAAATCCCTTATTTTGCATTCCTTTAGATGTAATCTCACTTCTCTCTCCAGCACTGGCTTGATTAATTGTTTTACAATCTCTGACATTTTCACTAAACTCTAGCAGGGGTGCCATCGCCCTTTCTCTTTCTGGCTGAGGATTCTCAACTGTTTAAATTAATTTCTTTATTTGCCTGATTTAAGCTAATGTCCTTTGCTTTCTCTACCTTTGAAAGCAAGGCAGCTTCTTGGAACTGCTTAAAGACCTTGGTTTGGACCTCGGAATTCTCAACTTCTAGTGCCTTATCACCTTTAAGTCTTAGGGCCCTGCACTGCCCTAAGGACATAGAGGCTTCTGCCACGAGGACTTGCTTAGAATCAGAGGCTTTAGATAACAAATCAATCCCGGTTACTTCTGTTCTCTCTAAAGTTTTACTAACTACTTTATAGCCACTCACAGAGGCTTTCACTTGCTTTTCTAGATTTGGATAGTTTGCTGCCTTCTTATTGCCTCTTCTAAATTCTCCCTGCAGTGGCTATAACACTGTCCTGATCTGTACCCACAGTCCCCACGTGTCTAAGGGGATCCTTTGTCCTTTTCTATGTGCTTTCCTTAAATAAAATGCTATCTCATCCCATATCTCTATATCAAAGGTTCCTGACTCCAGAAAGGCAGGATAAAACCTCTTCACAACTTGAAAAAATTCCTTTAATTTCTTATTCATTGCTATTATATTTTCTTTTTTCAAGAGGTGGCAAAGAGCAGAGTTATATTCTGACTCCTTACTCTTTGTTTGACCCATATTTCACTCGGACTAAAACTCACTTTAAAAATTTTACCCTGATTCACCTTCACAGTCCGATGAGGCTACCACAACTGTTGGACGGGATATAACTCAAAAGAGACCTTCCATTGAACTGCCTACACGTTGAGCGCCATTTATCAGAGGGTGTCTGGGCCTCCTGATATACTCGTGATAATTATTATTTATTATAAGACTGATATAGAGATCATGAGAGAGAGAAAAGAGCGTTACAAGTTACATGTATATCCTTTCATGACGCATGCTCACCTCCAGCCCGCTAGATGATCCCCGTGGAGAGGGAGACAGGTGAATGGTGGTAGCCTGGATGGAGGCAGGCTGAGAGAGAGTAACTCTATCTTACGTCCCATCCCTATGTGCCCTCTGGAGCCAAGCCAAGCCCCCAATTACAGGTAAAGGCATACGTCACAGGAAGGGGTTGTGCCATGTGCACACATTATAAGAAAGGGAGCTATCCCGGGTCCCATGTGAGGAGACTAGACCCCAGACTCCTGGATGTGGCTAAACAGGTTAGGCTATAGATCCTTAACATCAGCATGTGAATCTGCC
>PVJH01006645.1:34713-54053 GCA_004026705.1 Nesogale talazaci
CAGGGGGGAAAAAAAAGACAGTGAAATCAGGTGAGTAAGGTGCATGGGACAAGAGCAGCATGCTGAGTGTTCTCCACCCGCCCCCCCCCCCCCAAACAAAAACAAAAACAAAAACAAAACAACCTAATGGTGGGGCTGGACCCTATGGTCCTCCCTGCATTGGCTGCTTTGGGCAGAAGCATGATCCTTGGGGTTTGGTGGGCCAGGTTGTGTTCCTTTCTTTCCCCCTTTGTTTTCCGATTAGATGTGCCTCTTTCCCTCAACTATAATTTCATTGCTGTTTGAAGTGCTTTCTTCTAGGGGTAGTGTTAGTGCCTTTTAATATATAGATAATTCTTATAGTTAGATTGTAAAGCCAGTTCATGAAACAAAAATTAAAGCAAGTTAAAAATTACTGTTGAAAAACTCCTTTGAAGTAGAGACTGACATATGGTATTTCAAATTGGCACTTTCCCCCTCCAGTGTAAGAATAGACTCCTCTTTGAGTAGCTAATGAAGCACTGTATACCACAGTACCATCTTTGAAATCTTAAAATCAAATTCAGTGTTAAGAACTACTCATAGTATGAGAACCACATGGCAGCAGATCTGGTGAGGGAATTTCCCCTGCTGTCCCTTGACTCTGGTCCCACGACAGAGGAGAGCTGCCCCTTAATTCTGAGATAGTAAATTGTAATGGGAGCAGTCAGCTTCATCTCTCTCCCCAAAGGCAGTTGTGATACGTTTGAACTGCCCCAATTTGTGATTATCCCATCGCACCATTCCAAAAACCAAATTCACTGCATAAATCAAATCCGACTCAGTATCCAAGCACGTTAAAAATTACTGTTGAACAACTAACTCCTTTGAGGTAGAGACTTAGTATGGTGGTATTTCAGATTGGCACGCTCTCTCTAGTGTATGAGTGGCCTCTTCTTTGAGTATCGAATGAAGCACTGTGTACCACAGTACCATCAGAGTAGGACAGAGCAGAAATGCCCCTGTGGATTTCACAGTAGTAAAAAGTCTCGGCTTTCCTTTTAAGAATGGCTGGTGGTTTTCAACCGCTGACCTTGTAAGTCACCAGCACAGCAGGAGCCACTGCACGACCAGTCTCTCTGATGTGCCACTGTTGTTAGCTGTTGCATCCTTCTTATATGTGAGCTCATTGGGCAGCCCCTGTGTCAGTCCATCTCACTGAGGGCCTTCCTCTTTTTTGCTGCCCCTCTCCTTCACCAAGCATGCTGTCCTTCTCCAGGAACTGGTCTCCTAACAGCATGTCCAAAATACAGGAGACTGAGTCTCGCCATCCTTTCCTTCTAAGGCGGCATTGTGCCTTAGGGGACTTCTTAAACCAAACTACCTTTGAGTTAACGCTGACTCGTAGCAACCCTAGATGGGGTTTCTAAGTGTGTAAATCTTTACAGAAGCAGATGGCAACTGGTGGGTGTGAACCCTTGACCTTAAAGTTAGCAGTTCAGGGTCACCAGGCTTCAAAAGGTAATGGGAAATAGCATAGTCATTCCCTCATGACTATGTAGGGCTCTTGTAAACTGGTGTAAGGGCCATAGCTAGCCTCCTGTATCTACACAAGGGGGAAGGAGACTAACTACACATCTGCCCAAGGATTCCTGTGAAACAGCGGTCAGACATGACCACCTCCAATCTTACTTACCTTATTCAGACACCATTTGTTTCTTCTTCCACTGTGCTTTTCTACTCTGGTCAATAGTCTGTTTTAGTGGCCCCACACAGAATTCAACAGACAATACCCACCATTATCAAGGTTTATTCGGGAAGTTATAACAAGTCAAAATCAGAAATGTTCAGGATACAGTTTTTTGTTGTGAGCTATGGTAGCAGGCACAACTCTCTCTGGTTCGGCCTCTCAGCTGTTCAGTCACTTGGTCTCTGTCAAGTATTACCAAGCTCCTTTAATGCTGCTAAATGCCCGAAGGATACCATACTCCACAATGTAGCCTATGTCCCTTTGAAGACTCTTTTTGAAGTTGCTTTGCTGGAAGCTCATGGTGCCACTGCTCCTTTCACTGTTTATCTGTGCAGGGATCTTGAGGTCACTGGACAAGCTTAGCTTGTGGCTTTCCTATCTCGGTGTTTATGAAGTCACCATTCTGGCTTCTGAGATGGCTCACTTTGTGCTCAGTGAAATTGCAAAACTGTCCAGTAACCTTGTTTTAGCACCATATATATACCTTATTTACAAATGCATAAGCACTGGTGTCATAGTGGTTATGTTGGGCTGCTAACTGTAAGGTCAGCAGTTCAAAACCACCCTTTGCACTGTAGAAAAAACATGAGGCTTTTTACTCCCACCAAGAATTAGTCTTAGAGACTCACAGGAACAAACTTACAGGGTTGCTATGAATTGGCATAGTCTCAGTGGTATTGAGTTTGGTTTTTGAGTTAATGGAAAGAAAAATCATACTAAGTAATTTAGGCTATGCCACAGACACATACTGACTGTAACAGCCAAGTCGATGGTATAATAAAGTGTGTGCTTCAGCGCTTTAGTATTCATTCATGCATATTTCGCCGTATGATACAAGTAGAGGTTGAAGTTGACAATCTGATACGATTCTAGTTTATGTTGCATGTTCTATTCTTATGTATGTGCGTGTTTGTGGAGGCATGACTTTTTCTCCAGAACTTTCAGATAAGCAACAAAAACATAAAATTTTAAGTAGTCTTACATGTTGTCACTTCTTACAAATTGTAAGTCCTTGCATTTTGTTTTTGACTTAATGATGGTATAGTCAAATGCCTCTGATAATTTGCTCGGTGGTTTAAAAGTTTGTGCCCACTTCTTCAGAGCTCTAAGTCAAGATAGTTGTAAATTTTTAAGCATATTGCTTATAAAGTCAATGATAGGTATTTTTTTACCTTCAAGTTCAGTTTGTAGGTTAGGCTCAGTTTCGAATATTTGTTTTATTTGTATATGCAATTAATCCCCTTTTCACTTTTAGTGTCTTATTTGATGAATGGAAGGGGAACTACTTCCATTTGAATTAAAGAAATGTTTTTATTCATCTTCCTTTGGTGTGCAGCTTTTCTCTCCAGTTTCTTGTTTACATATTCGCTTTTGCTATACAAACCCAAACTAGTGTTAATATTTGTTGTCTATGCTTGTATAAAATGTTAGACATGTATATTGTAATATTGAGTGTTGCTAAATAGTAGACTTATTGGTATTTAATTCCATTGTTGCATTTCACTGAAAATAGTATACTGAATCACAGATGCTTTTAGGATCTATAAAATTTCATCTAGCACTGCTCTTTCAGATTAGTTTCACTTGCATTCTTGTAATATAAGCCTTGAGGAAATGTTATAGTCATTCTCTGGTGCGTAAAAATTAATGTTGAAAATCTCTTAGTATAGTGAGCTGTCACCATGTTTGATAAATTACAGTGTTGCATTAGCATACATTCCTTTGAGTGCCAAGTTAGCTGTTGCACAGATGATTGATATTATGTATAGGTTTGTCTCTAACTTTGCGGGCTTACTTGCTTTTATTTTTCTCTTGTCACTCTGCGGTAGCATTATTGTTAACTAGCTATGTACAAAAATAATCTACAGGAAGAGATCTAAAAAGTACTGAAAAACTAACTTTGGGAGCTTTCACTTTGAGATATGTAGGGTAGGCTTCTATAATGTAAGGAGATATAGTGCTTATCTCTTTCAGTGTGATCCCTGTGCAACTCTTTCTCCCCAACATATGGGCAAACTACTGCACTGTCTTCAACTTACAAAATTAGATGGAGACATCAGTCTAATAGTTTCTCTCTGGAGTTTGAGGCCACCAAAACTCTATGTGCATGGGTGCTCATTTTATTTTTTTATTTATTTCAGCATAAGTTGATATTTTTTAAGATCTAAAGCTCATGAGTTAGGTAAAATTGCTTTTTTGAATTGGAACTTCAATTTCATCCTTGTCAAAGACAGTAGTTAACTATCAAAAATGAAGGGAGTTTCAAAAAGGTTTTTGAAAAATTGAATTAAAATGTAATGGAATTTTTCTTTGAACTCTGAATGTTCCTTTGTTTCTTCTTTTTTGAGCTATGTGTACTGTTAACATATTAGAACTCATTTTTTGAAAGGAACAGACTTATCTTTAAAGTCTTTTTTTTTGGGGGGGGGGGCCATCACTGCTCTCCGGTGGTGGGAGTAGGAGGCCCAGCCCCACTGCTGGAATTGAACCTCTGTCCCAGTGGGCCGCAGTCCCACGCACAACCACTACGCCACCGGGGCTCAGCCCTCTTTAAAGTCTTTAAAATGCATTTTATTTTAATTTCTCGATAAGCCAGTGATCTATTCTTCTAATTTAGTAATTTTATTTTAGATAATTGAGTTATTTTAAAAATTTTATTATTCAGTGAAAGTTTACAGAGCAGGTAAGTTTCCTATTTAGCAGTTTGCACACATATATTGATTGTTTCATGTCATTGATGTAATCCCTGAAATGGAACATCGCTTATCCTATTTCAATGCTGTCTTTTCAGTTAACATTCCTCCTGCTTTCCTAATGTTTTTAGGAGACCTGGTGGCCTAGTGAGGAAGATTGGTCACATGTTGGGTTGCGAGCCGGTTTTCAGAAATCCACAGAGGGGTTGCAGAGAGTAAGCGTTGAGTGCATGTCTGTGAATTTGTTTTTTGATGGCATAAGGGGTTATTTGTTGGGCTGTTAACTGCAAGGTCAGTTACAGTTTGGGAAATGCACAGGTGCAATTCTACCCAGCCCTATAGGGTCATTGTGAGTCAGAATCAACTCAGTGGCAGTGAGTTTGTTGGTTAGTTGGTTTCCAGAACATGGGTTTGTGGGTCCGTGGGTTTGTGTTACCCTTTTGATCTTTTATTTTTTTAATTTAATTACAAAGCATTTTTTGTCCTTTTGATCTTAAATGGTTGATTATTCTGAGATGTTTGTGTTACTTAGTATTATTGTTTTCCTTATAGTCCTACTTATTGTTTGACTGAAAATTGAGCCATGGGGGTGAGTACATTTTCAGACCTGACGGGTGACTAAAGGCCATAGTTGGGGTGCACTACCAGTCTCTTTATAACCAGTAAGCCTGGTTTCTTTTAAAATAATGGAGTTGTTCCACATTTTTGCCCCTCTATTGTGGACCTTCAAATGTTATCCCTTTCAGAACAGTTGGTAGTGGGAGCCAGACACAGAGTCGGGTGTTCAAGTGGCCCATTCATTCCTCCATTGGACTCAATGTTTTGTTTTTTTTTTGGACTCAATGTTTTTGTATGCCTTCTATCTGCACTCATCATTTCTTTGGGCAGAGAAGGACCAGTAGTTCCACCTTGGATAGCTAGCCATTTATGAGATTTTTAGATCCTAGTTGCTATTCACCAAAGTATGACATAGAGTATTATTGTGAACTATCTTGTGCCAGTTGACCTTAATGTCCCCTGAGACACTAGAATATAATTCCTTTTGAATTTCTGAGCCTATAAATCTTTACAGGAATAGAAACTCTTCTTTCTCATATGGAGTGACTGGTGGATTTAAACTCCTGACTCTGTGGTTAGTTGCCCAACTCAACTCACTGCGTCACCAGGGCTTCATTGGTAGAGGATCATCAGAAAAGACGAAGACCCCCAATGACACACAGTGACTGCAACAATGGCCTCAAACATAACAAAAGTTGGGAGGATGACTTGGGACCAGGCTTTATTTCTCTCTGATTCTGTTGTACATGCGTTCCCTATGAATTAGAGCAGATTCAGATTCCCAAACAACTACAAAAACAAGATTGCTGTTGAGTCAGTTCCAACTCATGGTAATTCCATGTTTGTAGACTAGAAGTCTCCTCCGGAGGGTTTTCAAGGCTGGGAAGCATATCACCCAGGCACCTCTGGATGAGTTTGAACCATCAGCTGTTTGTTAAGCGAGCAGGTGAGACTGTAGCATATGCTTCCTAAAGACTTAAGCAATAAATAAGCAGTCTGTGGTTGGAAGTCTTTCTTATAGCTTGTAATACAGAGAGACAAAAACTCCGATTAGTAATAATTAATATGTTAGTAGTTGCTGAGTAAAGGTAAATAATTTAACAATCATTTTGATATTTATCTCATCCCCCTCTCGAATTTTCATTTCTATGACTAGCAAATGTGAGACTTTCAAGCGACTCCTAACTGAAAGGAATCATAGTACATTTTATTATGCATAGGGATGAAGTACTGTCGTTTTGACTTTGTATTTACACTATTTTGAGTTTTCATTATCTCTTACTACTTTCATAACCACATTTAAACAGTTTTTATTTTCATTTTATCCTGTTAATATAAATGTTTTGTTGTTCTTTAACTTATTTGGAAGTAGCATGGGACTGTTGGAGCACTCAAAATAGACAAGTGGGCTGAGCTCCGGTGGCGTGGTGGTTGTGTGCGGGACCGCAGCATACTGGGATGGAGGTTCAATTCCAGCTCCACGGAGCAAAGGCTAGGCCTCCTACTCCCACCACCTGAGGGCAGTGATGCCCAAAAAACCAAAAAAAAAAAAAAAAATAGACAAGTGAAAAGTTGGAAGTCCTATTGGTTATGAGTAGAGAAACGCTGAAATTCCTACCGCAATACTCCTCACTTGTATGCATTTTCCTGATCTAAACCTCTGTAAATTTAGTTATTGGGATTGAAATGGAAAGGTTACGCATAAGCAGAACAAGGGTGCTACAGTAGTTTGCTTTAAGCAACTTTTATAGTTGACAGTTTCCATAAAACTTGGTGCATTTGATTCTGTTTAATCTCAGTATTCATGGTAATTGGTTAAGGATGCATTACTGAAGTGTTCCATCTTGTGGAATGATCATATGTTAAATAAAGCCTTGAAGCAATTGAACTTTCAGAAGGCAAGTGGGCGACATGCTGTGTTGCAGGAAAATGCACTGTCTTGTTCAGCCTTGACCATTTTTAGATCGTGTTAGCTGATAGTGACATGCAGAAGTGTTGCCACACAGGTGCTGTATTCTGCAGCTGTTGGAAACGTTCCTAGTCCCCTCTTCACATAGAATTTTGCTCTGTTTAAATTATTAGTGCCTGGAGGTAGGATTTGAGAATGCAAATATCTTTTTTTTTCCCCATTGGTCATTTAGGCAGTTGAACTTACTTAACTATCTATAGGACTTGTGTTCTAAGACTAACACCTAGCCTGAATGCCATGGAGTTTTAGAATTGTTAAGAGTCTGTCTTTGAAAGCCTTATTTACTTTATATCATTCTTTGTATTACATACATACCAAGGGAGAATATGTGCTTGCAGGAAGTAATGCTTACACTAACCATTCAGCACATTTTAATTGAGTACTAACAGTGTGTGCTAACAGGTGGTAATCTGCAAATGATGTATGTATTAAAGGATCACATGATAAGTATAAACTGATAACGATGACTTACCAGAATCGGCTACCATCCATTCTGTTCTAGCTTATAGTGACACCACCGGATAGAGTAGAACTGCGCCTTAGGACGTCATGATGGTTCATCTTTAGGAGCAGACAGCTTTATCTTCCTCCCCTGAAGTGGCTGCTGGATGTGAATCACCCACCTGTGGTTGGAGGCCAGTGCTTAACCTACTATGTTACCACAAGCGCTTCTTAAAATGGCTCCAAAATACCAAGTCCATTCCTCTGCCAATGAGTCTGAGGGTTTCTGTGGTTGTAAATCTTTATGAAAGCAAGTAGCATTATCTGCTGCTGCTGTGGAATCGCGCTGCCAACCTTGCAGTTAACAGCCCAATGCATACTTGACAGCCCCACTTGGGTTCCAGTACAGGAAGGAGGGATGGGAGATTGGGTTAATAATTAAATTATATAAAGGGGAAACCGATTATAAGGATCTACATGTAACCTCCTCCCCGGGGTTACAGATAATAGGAAAGTGGGTGAAGGGAGACATCAGAGAGTGTAAGATATGACAAAATACTAATAATTTATAAATTACCAAGGGCTCATGAGGGAGGGGGAGCTGGGAGGAAAGGGAGAAATGAGGAGCTGATACTAAGGGCTTAAGTAGAAAGTAAATGTTTTGAGAATTAATGAGGGCAACAAATGTTATAAATATGTTTGACATTTTATGGATGGATGGATGAATTGTGATTAAGAGTTGTATGATTAAAAATAAAGGAAAAGAACCAAAACAAAAAAAACAAATAAATAAAGGAAAAGAAGGGGGGAAATTAAATAATCTAAATTTCCAGTAAAATAAAAGAAGTTACCACTTTTCTAATATACCAGTAACTCCTTAAATTCCTTTGTGTCAAAAAGATAACAAATGTACTGCTGAATATTTAACATCTGTGGTTTCTATTCAGAACCCTTTTCCCCCTCATCTCTTTTATTTGATAATATATTAATAGTTTTCAGAAACTTCCCAAAAAACAAACTCAGTCATCAAGTCAGTTTTGACTCGGCAATACCCAAGTTCTAATCCAGAAAACAATTCAGACCAGCCGATTTTACAAAGTAAAGTAGTTCACGATGACCAGGTTTCCTTTCTGAGATTTTCCTATTCTTACTTGAGAAAACAGGAAGTCCCATAGGAACCAGGAACTGCCTGATTCTAAGAAAATTCATGTGTAAGACCAATTTAAAAGGTACAATTAAAAACACTAGGAAAAATGTATCTCTTATCCAAAGGGATTTTTCGAACAGTTCCTTACATGAAAGTTTACTGTACCGAAAAAGAGCCTTATATACTAGGGAACATTTTACTTGAAATATAGATCAAAAGTACTAAAAAAGGGGCCAGGGAGACAAAGTATAGCTTAAAGAATAAATAAATTGTGAAGAATCTGGACAACTTTGAACTAAAGGGGACAGTCTTTTTTTTGGGGGGGTGGGGGAGGCATCACTGCCCTCTGGTGGTCATGGGAGCTACCCAGTGCTGCTCCTGAGAGCAGCCGCTGGATTTGAACCGCCAAGCCCGCAGGCCACAGTCCTGCACTCAATCACTTATGCCACAGGGGCTCAGCTCAGGAGCAGTTTGTTTTGTTTTGTTTTGTTTTGTTTTGTTTTGTTTTGTTTTGTTGGGTGTCACTGCCCTCTGGTGGTTGTGGGAGCAATCTTTAATATTAATTTGTAAAATGCAAAATATGAACAACTTTAAAGCTATAATTATCTCAGCATATTACAAAAAATGCTTTATAATTGGATTACAATAAGTCGATCAGGCCTACTCCCACCACCAGAGGGCAGTGATGCCCCCCAAAATAATAATAAGTTGATCAAATAATATTTTGTTCTTTGTCTGAAGTACAAGTTTAAAATATACAATTCCATAAAACCTACTTTGATGATGAAGAAAGTAATCCGTGCTAGTATTATTTTGAGAGCTATACACAGTTTTTGTATCTAGTCAAGACTAACATAGAAATTGCATCAAACTGTCGCTGTTCAGCCACCCAATGGCTCTGCTTTGAGTCTCGCAGGAAGGGAGCCACCCACAGGATCAGACATACACTTCGTGCTTGAAAAGTGCTGGCTGTGCTATCTATATCAAGTCCACTCTTTATTCTGCTGTGTGGATTAACAATGAACCAAAAGCATTCAATTCTCCAGAAAACTGGAAAAGGGTATGTTCGGAGAAATTGAGACAGGGGAGAAAGAGTAGCACAGAAAAAGGCAAAGAGGCCTTTTCTATCTTTCTAGAAGTCTGCCTCTTGTCTAATAGGCCAAGCCAGCAGGATATGTCTGGAAAAAATAACATATCTTCTGTGGAACCCTCTCCCCCCATATCTATGACAACTTCTATCTATTAAACTATGCAGACCTGTTGACTTAAAAAACCAGAAATAAAACCTGGCCTTGAGGTTACATGCTTTTAAGGAAATTCCATCTCAAAACAGCAAATTCTAACAAAGCTAAGAGCCCTGGAATTTCTGAAAGAAGTGCCCATTATCGATTTAGCCTTTCCCTAAACTGAGGGAAAAATGAGATTTTTCTGTTCCTATAGAGTTACAGCCTTGAAACCCCACAGGGGCAGTTGTACCCTGTCCTACAGGATCCCTGTGCGTGGGAATCTACTCAATTATCAATTCTAAGATAGGATAGAACTGCCCCCTATGAGTTTCTGAGATAGTTAACGGGAGTAGAAAGCCTTTCTTTTGCGGACCAGCTGGTAGATTACAGCCCAACATGTAACCACTACGCTACCAAGGTTCCAGTACAATGTAAACATAGCTTAAAAAAAAAAAATGTCGTAGACCCCTACCACCCTCCACATACACATTATAGCATTATTGGCTTTATTGTAGTAGTCTGGAACCTAACAGACACTATCACCAAGGTATGCCTACATTCATAAAATATGAATATCATATCAGTCACATTCATGGAAAAAGGAAACAACCCCCAAATCAGCATCTTATCTCGTCTTCCAAATCAAATCAAACTCACTCCCATGTGTCAATTCTGATGATAGCAACCCTGTAGGACATGGTAGAACTGCCTCTGTGGGTTTTCAAGACTATAACTCTGTGGGAGTAGAAAGGCCCATCGTTTTCTTGAGGAGTGACTGGAGGTTTTGAACTGCTGGCCTTGAGGTAAAGCAGCCTGATATAATTACTATGGCCTGGCTTCTCAGATCCCTTACAGTTTTTGGAAAACCCTTGGACTGTGAGCCACATAATTGTCATTTTAAAACCATTAACTCCTCCGCAGGAGGAAGGCTGGACTTTCTACTCCTGTGAACAGTTAGAGTCTCAGAAACCCACAGGGGTGACCATGAGTCAGTATTGAGTTTGGTTTGGATTACCCATAGCGAAAGTGTCTTGAGTGATACTTGTCAGAAAGAGATCTTATTCCAAAAGCATTGCACTGCAAAAATTCACCATCCTGTTAGGCAACTTGTTTTTAAGAAACTTACTTGAAAGTGAGTTATAATTCTTATCCTTTTCCCTAAAACAGCAATGACAAAATTGATTTTGTTATCCTTTAAAGCAGTGGTTCTCAACCTTCCTAATGCTGCAATCCTTTAAATACAGTCTTCATGCTGTGGTGACCCCAACCATAAAATTATTTTCATTGCTACTTTATAACTGTAACTTTGCTACTGTTATGAATCATAATGTAAATATCTGACATGCAGGATGTATTTTCATTGTTACAAAGTGAACATAATTAAAGCATAATAATTAATCACAAAAACTATAATTATATAATGTGAAGTATTTATTTCTAATTAGTAATAAGTGAAATTTTGTTTTGAAGCATGGGTAACAGTGTTCATGACAGGTACTCTTGTGGGCATATCTGCATGTGGGCGGACCCGCCTGGAGACAGATAGAGGAGCTGTGTCTCAGTTGCTAAGACCATCGGAAATAGTGTGTTTTCTGTTGGTCTTAGGCAACCCCTGTGCATGGGTCATTCGACCCCCAAAGGGGTCTTGACCCATAGGTTGAGAACTGCTGCTCTAAAGGCACACCCTTGAAACCATACACATCTTCTGATTTAACTACTTTATCTTCAGTGTTCTTGTTCAGGTTATTTCATATTATTTCAAACTACAAAGATGTCAAACTTTTTAGTTTTAGTTTTGTTTTGTTTTAATAATTTAAAGAATATTCTTCCATAAAAAGACAAAGACAATACAGATACAAACACAAAATGCTGTTCAAGGGTTTGTTGGAATCCAATACTATATAAAAGGACACGAGAGGGCAAAGGAGACTTTATGAAAGCTTGATTGCTAGCAGAGCAATAAATCACAATTTCAGGTGAGACTTAAGAAAAAGGAACTGGACCATGATTGTAACACATACAGTGTTAAAATGAAGGGTTTACAAGATAGGTCCAGGACCTTCCAAAGGAGGCAGTCAGGGTAAGTTTGCTAGGGAATGATTATGTAACCCTCCCTGCATTATCATCCCAAGGATGGTTTGTTTCCTTCATCAAGGGTGCACCTCACCAAGGACTCAAGAGGGAGACTGCACCTCATTGAGCTGACCTCAGTGGTAGAGGGGCAGTCCACTCTCTAAGGCATTCTGCCTCAGGGCAAGATTATTTCCATTCTTGATTAGTGATCTGACAGCATTCAAAGGAGGCTTAATTTTGGTCAGGACTCTGTAGATGAGTTATGGGTTGTCTCTGCATTCCATGTAGCCTTTTGCAAACCAGAGGTTTCATAATTTAAGCTCTAGTCCACTAGTTTTGTATGTATGACATATTCTTTCAACAATTAAAATATTACAGTTCTTACTGATCCTTTCTGCCATGTGTATACTTTTCTTCATTCTTTTAAGCCAAGGTCATAAAGGGTGAAAACCATGAACACATCTTTGAATTAATAAAGGTAATGTATATGTGTGGGTTGATCAAATAAATAACTGGTGCTTTCTTAGGGAGGATCTATTTAGGTTTTCTGTGGTAGTAAGGGGAAGAAAAGTCTGAAATGACCAAAGTCCTTTTACAGGTCTGAACCTAAGACAATGCTTAGAGTACTTACCTTATTTTAGTGTTGAGTATGTGGCAGTGAATAAAAAATAAAACACAAATGCCCTGCCTTTTTGGAATGTTTTTTTTTAGAGGGTGTAGCTAGACAGAAAACAAATAAAAATTTAAAACATGTCGTATGAAAGATGTGACACTTGCTTTGAAGGAAAAAAACAGGAGTGATGATTGGTGGGGAAGGAAAACGATTTTAAATGTGGTCATCACTAAGAAGATGGCATGGGGTTAAACACATCTAGGGGCAAGGGAATGTAATTGAGAGTGCTTTATCTGGAATGCCTCTTCAGAGAGAATCTATCTGTAACTTGAAATGATAAGAAATAAATACTTCTTAATTTTGTTTATTTTTTGTGTGTGGGCATCACTGCCCTGGTGGGAATAGGAGGCCCATCCTTGCTCCTGGAGAGCTGTTGCTGGATTTGAACCGCCAACCCTGTGGGTCGTAGTCCCATACACAACCACTATGCCATCGGGGCTCAGCTTCAATAAATACTCTTTAGGCTTAATTTCAACATTTAAAAAATTTTATTGGGTGCGCATACAAGCCCTACTTTTTTTCTTTGCTACTATTTTTTTGCGACGTTAACAAGGGTTTGGAATTTTTATGTATCATTTTGTTTTGTTTTGTTTTTGTGGGCATCACTGTTTTATGTATCATTAGAAGTCAGAATTCTAAATAAATTGTTCTCTCTGAGAATCGTAGATTTCTCAAGTTGTTGCTTTTCTGTAATTTGAAGAGATATCAACTTAAAGTCAAAACAATGATAAAGTATTATCAGTAATAACAATGTAGTTGTGTGAGATGGGGTGGATTTCAATGTAGAACCATATATAGGACAGAGTAGATATGTTTCATAGTTTCCTAGGCTGAAATCTTTATGAAAGTATGGGGCCACGTCATTCTTGTGAGTCAGCTATTGGGTTCAGACTCCCAGGAGCTTTTAGTTAGCAGTCTAGCATTAAACCCTTGAGCTGTTGTAACAAGAGCAACAACAAAAACGGTAAACTCAGCAACCAAACGCAGTGTCATTTAGCTGATGCTGACTTGTAGTAGCCTATGAAACAGACCAGGATCGCCTCCATAGGGTTCCCAAAGTTATATCTTTTATGGAAGCAGACTGCTACACCTTTCTTGCCTGGAGAAGTTGGTGGACTTGAATCACCAACCTTTCTTTAAGCAACTGAGTATTTTGGCCACGGTGCCATCAGGGATCCGTAAATAATATCAATCAGTAACTTTAACTGAGAGCATGTTGAGCACCAGGCACCATGCCAAACATTTAATATGGCTTATGTAAGTCAATCTTCACAACTCTATAGGGTAGGTATAAACTTTAATGGGGGAAAAAGTACAGAGTGAATGGAAAGAAACAGAAACAGTCAATGAATATAGGAATAAATGAGTTGACAGATGAAATAGTTTTAGAAAAGCATGTTGATTTAGTAGATTAGCAAGCCATACATCCCTTGGGCCTCCTATCCAGTAATATGAAACCCATTTAACTGGAAACTTGTACACACACACACACACACACACGCACGCAGAATCAGGTTACCTTTTTCTGGATTGACCATAAATCCTCGTTTGTCTGGGAGAGTTCTAGGTTATACCCGTTGACATGGTAATTAATAATATTCATTCTCAGAAGTGTTCCAGTTGAGACATTAAGTTGCATGGTTATTCTACTCAGATCCAGCATGGTTTATGAAAGACTTGATAACAAATGCTAACATGATTCCACAAGACAGCCTTAATAATACGAGATCATACTAAGAAAAACAAGTATAAACCCTTTGTCCTCCAGTTCGTCTGGCTACTTTACAATGACTGCTGGTATATTAATGTTTCAAGTCCTGTTGCTAGTATGTGATGAAACTGTGCCATAAACCTAGAACCATCCCAGAGTGGCTACTCTCAATAATGACAAAAAGTACAAATTCAAAATGAGAATGGTAAGTAAAGCAAGTCTAGAAATTGCCTCGTAATTTTTATTATTATGAATTTGTTTACATCTTGTATGCACGTTTATGTTCAGTTTTAGCAAATTACATGATAGCATTTCAAGGACTTGTTTGAGGAAGTTCTATTTCATAACACCCTTAAGTGATGCTAATAATTTTCTTTTTTCTTTTTTCTTGATAGTTAAAAACCCCTTTGATGAAACATTTGGAAAAATACATGTAAGTTAAAGATAATAATAATGATATTTGGTACAATGTTTATATGACTAGACATATTAGGGTCATTATCAATATTAAAAATAGTAACTTTTAAAGTTGAAGCCATTTTTTTCCTATTCTTGTTATTCTTTAACTATCATTTAAGTTGATACATATTTGGTCTTATGAGTTGAACTGTTTATTACTACTTTAATCCGAAAGTGCACTTCCAAGTAAAGGCAGCAGCTTGTCTTCTGGGGAACTGCTCTCACTCTTAGAACTAAATATGCCTGTTGTCATAGAATGGTCTTGCACTCTCTGTCTCTTTTGCCCTCATCTCTCCTTTGATTCTCTGCACACCGGCACGTCTCTTTAATCACCACAAAGCCAAAGGTGCATGTGTTACCTATTTATGAAGGGTCTGCAAAATCTCTGTGGAAATGGAATTAGAAGGTAATGGAATTGCCCCCAAAATGTTTTAAAGCCCCATTATATGATTTCTTTTTCCTATAAAGGATGCTATATACTAATTTTAAGCACAGGTTTATTTGCATGAAAATATTTTTCACATAAAGATATTTTGAAGTTTGATGATTTAATTTGTAATATCTTAATACAGTTGTTTTTTTTAATTATAGGCACTGTCACATAGATTTGTATAGAAGTATTATGCTGAAGTACATATAATTGTGTGTAGTCATTACTTTAGATTGTTGGAGTGGGACTTTTTTTTGTTTTTGTTTTTGTTTTTTGGGCAATCACTGCCCTCAGGTGGTGGGAGTAGGAGGCCCAGCCTTTGTTCCGTGGAGCTGGAATTGAACCTCCATCCCAATGAGCCGCAGTCCTGCACACAACCACTACGCCACTGGGGCTCAGCCACCGCCCCCCCCCCCTTTTTTTAAGCAATGTCCTATTTGTTTGAAAAAAATTTTCAGTTGCAATTTTAAGTATAGTCCTGATACTGAAATCATACTTTGGTTTTAATAAAGAACACAAGACTTTTATTTCCTTCCATATAATTTTTTCAGTGAGGCAAACTAAAGTTCTGAACCTCTGAATGATAATAACTTAATGAAAGTAATAGCAATCCATTCATTTTATTTATCTTGTGTTGTGTTTAAAATCCATTATTACCATTTTGCCAGAGATTTGATAACAGCTATATATGAAAAAATGTGTAATCACCCTGTAAGTTTGATCAATCCTACGAATGAGCACTTTACTTTAGAAAGTGCTTTGAAGTCTATTTCAAATTATAAAGTTATTTTTGTCTAGTCAATAGTTACTTAGTGACTTACTATAAATGGTAATTTATTTGTATATCTTTAACTTGTTTGCAAGGAGACTAAGCAAGTCAATGTTTACACATATCTATTTAGATCGTAATGTAGCTAATTTTTTTTGATGACACCTTGAGGTTCTTGATAGATACACACACATATAAAACTTTGATCTGTTTTTTTTATGTGCTTAAATTCTCACACTATTTGATCTAGTTATATCTGATTTCATCTTAAACTCCTTGCCATCTAGTCTGTTCTCTGTAGTGATCCTACAGGTTCTGTTATTCTACTTACCTAGTCCACCATTAATATAGATGAATGGAAAAATAAAGTTTGATCCCAGATCGGTGATGTTCATTAAAGATAGTCACAGAAAACAGACATCTTATTTTGGGGTTTTGTTTGGTTTTTGAAAGGGATATTTGTGCTTGATATGATAAAAACATGTGAAGCAACAAAGAAATCTGACTTTTTTCCGGTTAAGAGAGGGACAAAATATCAAAAGCCCAATTATTTTCATCTCAAAATTTAATTAGCTTCACCTTGCTTTTATATAACAAGTCCACACATTAGACTCTCTTAGGGATGCCTCCTGCTCTTCCTATTGAGGACATTTATTAAAAATCAGTTTTGTGATTTAATGTATCACAAATGCATAACTTGCAGAATCCTGAACCTTAGTCTCTACAGTTATTTACATGACTTGGTTTTTGACCTTTTATTTATGTGAAGATAAGATCTGTCTTTATTTAGAAACTGGATATAATAGAGTTGAGGGGGACAGGGGAAGTGTTGGGAGGCAAGTAGTCAAACTGAAGAAATAAGTCACCTCTCACAATTAACTCACATAAAACTGTACTGTAGTGGTAGGATCTTGTAGCCTTTGATGAGCATTCTTATTTTTGGATCACCAATTAAAGTTATGCTTTCTCTTTTTGCATTGTACATGCAGAAAAGTTATGCCTCAAACTTCCATTAGCTTTAACACTGCTAGGAATAATACATATACTGGCATCAACTATTTTGTGAGTGGCTCATTCATCTGTGATTGCAAGACTTTCACAAGTATTGGCACAGTGAAAGCTTTTATTATTACTGTGGAAACTGGAGCTTCTGTAAAGCAGAAACCTGTCAGAGGGGAGGGATATTGAAATTAAAAATATTTTCTACTAAAAAATCTTGGAAAATAAGTGTGCACCCTGTTAAAATTAAAACTTTGAGGGCTGAGCCCCGGTGACAATAGTGGTTGTGTGCAGGACTGCGGCCCACTGGGTTGGCAGTTCAAATCCAACAGCAGCTCTCCAGAAGCAAGGCTGGGCCTCCTACTCCCACCAGAGGGCAGTGATGCCGCCCCCCCCCCCCAAAAAAAAAGGAAAATAAAATGAAAATTTCTCTAAAAAAAAAAGTAAAACTTTTGAGATCCAGAAAAAGAAGATAGTCTCATCAAATTCTAGTGTACCTGGGTTTTGTTATATTTATAGAATGCAAACAATAAACCATGACAACAGATTTTCAAAGAGAAAGTGCTTACCCTTCCCCGAATCACCCAGAAGACCCTCTGCTGACTTAAGTCTTGAGAGCTGCTGACCCAAAGATGAGCAGTTGGAATCCTTCAATCTGTTTCAGTTAAGATTTATAGTCTTGGAAACACTGTAGAGGTGTTCTACTCTGTCCTGTAAGGTCTCTGGGAGTTGGAATTGACTTGAAGGCAGTGCGCAGTATTTATTTTTTCATTGCTGGGCAGGTACACTGCTATTTAGATCAGATACTATGTTCTGGGTATGACTGCACTTCCCAATCTTCTTGAGCCTCACTGGGTTTTGTCTTGTTGGAGGAAGAGCCCTGTAGGATATCTCCTGGGCCTCTGCCCCAGACGCCTTCCTGCTACCCAACGCCCAGGGCTTTGTTTTTGTTTGATTGAAAGTTTACAGAGCAAATTGGTTTTTCATTCAACAAATTATATACACTTTGCTTTATGACATTGCAAATGTAATACCATTGTAATATTAGTCTTCCTACATCCTTCCTGTGTTTACCACTTCCATTTATCCTTTCTTAACCATTTTTGCCTTTTCAGTTTTCCCTGGGCAAATTTTACCCTTTTAACCTTATATGGGTGATTATTCTCCAGAGGGTATACCTCTATGGTGTTATTGTTCACCTGGTAGACCTATGTTTGCCTTAAAGTTGAGCCACGAGGGTGGGGGGTGGGGTGGGAGAATTCACTTCCACTCCTGAAGTTCTTGAAACTGTTGACCAGTTCTTTTTGATACAGTGATTGTGTATTCCACCTTCTTTTGATTCTTCCTGTATGTTCAATATTTTGCCCATAGAATCCTTCAATGAATACTGCAAGTCTTGGGTTTCACCAATCCCTATCAGAGCAAACCTGTTTTGTTTTTTGTTACTTTTATGATTCTGAGTTCTGTCTTATGTTTTCTTCTCATTTTCATCCAGTATCCCTCTCAAAACAATTGATAATAGTAGCCATCTAGTTTTCCATCTCAGACTGATGGAACCTGAGATGTTCTTGTCTTATTCATCCTCTGAACTTTGATACATTTTTTTTCCTCCACTCTCCCTGGCTGCAGATGGAGAGACATAAATAACTGTACTCTAGGTGGCTCCTTGCAAGTTTTTAAGATCCCAGCGGCTAATTACCAAAGTAGGATATGGAAAGTTGTCTTTATGGACTGTTGACCTTGATGTCCTCCTGTGGACTTTCTAACTGCCGTACCCCTTGCTGCCCAAGTAGGGGAGAAAGTGGTCCTCTGTGTGGAGGACCCCCAGTCCTTCTTACCTTGCACAAGCAAATGTTACAGCTCTTGGAGCTCATGCTGACAAGCTTCTCCTGCCCAAAGGCATATGTGTCCCTCTTGTTATAGGAAGAGCCTTGCACAGGACCCTGTGAGGCATCACTGTAGAGGGCACAGCAGGCCCCTGTTGCGCAGGGGCAAGTGGCACAGCTCTTTTGACTCCCTCAGCAGACCGACAACAGCCCTTGCTACCACTGTCTCTTGTCATTCAGAGCCTAGTAGGTTCTCAGCGTGTGTAGGGACCTCAGGACCTTGATCCACATGATGTGCTCCCCTCCAGACTCATCTCAATGGTACTGAAGTACCATTTAATCTCTGTGGGCTAACCCATATATAAGCAAGATCTTAAGTCAATTCCAAGGCATTTCTCTGCCAGTGAACCTCAGAAGCCCTTAGGTAAACCATAAGTTACGTAATTTACATCGCTCAGCTAATAATTTGTTGTAATTTAGGGGAACTTATAAGACCATAACTTGAAAGGTCATATAAAAACAATTCCTTGGGGCTGAGCCCTGGTGGCGTAGTAGTTGTGCGCGGAACTGTGGCCCACTGGGACGGAGATTCAATTCCAACAGTGGGGCTGGGCCTCCTACTCCCACCACCAGAGAACAGTGATGCCAAAAAAACCCA